>CAUYQU010031623.1:0-98059 GCA_963574635.1 Cheracebus regulus
CTATTCAAGAGGCTGAGGCAGGAGAATCACTTGAACTTAGGAGGCAGAGGTTGCAGTGAGCCAAGATCACACCATTGCACTCTAGCCTGGTCAAGAAGAACAAAACTCAGTCTCAAAAAAAAAAAAAAATCAAATAAGTTCTCCTCGTTTTTTTTTTTTTTTTAAACCGAGTCTTGCTCTGTCACCCAGGCTGGAGTGCAGTGGCACAGTCTCAGCTCACTGCAATCTCAGCCTCCCAGGTTCAAGCCATTCTTCTGCCTTAGCCTCTCTAGTGGCTGGAATTACTGGCAAGTACCACCACATCTGGCTAATTTTTGTGTGTGTGTGTGTTTTTTAATTTTTATTTTTTATTGCATTTTAGGTTTTGGGGTACATGTGAAGAACATGCAATATTGTTGCACAGGTACACACGTGGCAGTGTGATTTGTTGCCTTCCTCCCCTTCACCTATGTCTGGCATTTCTTCCCATGCTATCTCTCCCCAATTTTTGTGTTTTTAATAAGAGATGGGGTTTCACCCTGTTGGTCAGGCTGGTCTCAAACTCCTGGGCTCAAGCGATCCACCTGCCTCGGCCTCCCAAAGTGCTGGGATTACAGGCATTAGCCACCACGTCAAGCCTCCAAAAATATTTAGAACAATGATAGAATTACTGAAATAAGTTAATAGCTCCCCACGGGAATTACTTAGGAAGATAACTTTCATTTTAATATTTAAAATAAAATGTTTTTATTTTTTAATTTTTTATTAATTTTTTTGAGATGGAATCTTGCTGTCACCAGGCTGAAGTGCAGTGACGCAATCTCAGCTCACTGCAACCTCTGCCTCCTGGGTTCAAGCGATTCTTTCACCTCAGCCTCCCGAATAGCTGGGACCACTTGCGCATGCCACCACGCCCAGCTCATTTTTTTGTATTTTTACTAGAGATGGGGTTTCACCATGTTGGCTAGAATGGTCTTGATCTCTTGACCTTGTGATCCGCCTGCCTCGGCCTTCCAAAGTGCTGGGATTACATGCATGAGCCACCGCGGTTTCACCATGTTGGCTAGAATGGCCTTGATCTCCTGACCTTGTGATCCGCCTGCCTCGGCCTTCCAAAGTGCTGGGATTACATGCATGAGCCACCGCGCCTGGCTCAAAATGTTTTCATTTATTATTTTGTTTTCTTTTTCTTTTTCTTTTTTTTCTTGAGACAGAGTTTTGCTCTTGTTGCCCAGGCTGAAGTACAATGGTGCAGTCTCAGCTCACAGCAACCTCCACCTCCCGGGTTCAAGCTACTCTTCTGCCTCAGCCTCCTGAGTAGCTGGGATTACAGGCATGCACCACCACGTCTGGCTGATTTTGTATTTTTAGTAGAGATAGGGTTTCTCCACGTTTGTCAGGCCGATCTTGAACTACCGATCTCAGGTGATCCATCTGCCTCGGCCTCCCAAACTGCTGGGATTACAGGCATGAAGTACCGTGCCCAACCGCCTTTTTTTGTTTGTATTTTATTCATTTTTATAGACAGGGTCTATCTCTGTCGCCCATGCTGGAGTGCAGTGAAGAGCTCATAACTCACTGTAATCTAAAACTCCTGGGCTGAACTGATCCTCCTGCCTCAGCCTTCCAAGTAGCTAGGACTACAGGTGCACAGCACCATACCTGGCTGGTTTTTAAACTTTTTTTTGTAGAGACAGGGTCTTGCTCTATTGCCCAGGCCTGGTATATATTTTTAAAGCCAGTCTTACAGCTTTATAGATATAACATCTATATTTGCAGTCACTCATTCTTGGATAAAATCTCATAGCTAATGATGATTATATTTTAATTTCTTAGGATTATCTTATGGCATTATCTCTACAACAAGAACAGCAGAGCCAAGAGATCAATTGGGAACAAATCCCAGAAGGAATCAGTGATTTGGAACTAGCAAAGAAACTTCAAGAGGAAGAGGACAGACGGGCTTCTCAATACTATCAGGAACAGGAACAAGCAGCAGCAGCAGCTGCTGCTGCTTCTACACAGGTTCAGGTAAAAACTAGTGTTCTGAGTCTTAAATGTGATGATCATGGCTGGATGTGGGAACTCACACCTATAATCCCAGCACTTTGGGAGGCTAGGTGGGTGGACTGCTTGAGGCCAGGAGTTTGAGACCAGCCTGGCCAACATGGCAAAACTCCATCTCTACTAAAAATACAAAAATTAGCCGGGAATGGTGGGGCTACTCAGGAGGCTGAGACAGGAGAATCAGTTAAACCTGGGAGGCAGAGGGTGCAGTGAACTGAGATTGTGCCACTGCATTCCATCCTAGGTGACAGAGCAAGACTCTGTCTCAAAAAAACAAATGTAATGATCACTTTAGCAATAAATTTCTGCTTGAGATAAAAAAATTTTAAACTAGGTATTAACCTTCAATTTTATTAGGATTTTAGAACCCATGGGTTTTATGACATTGTCCTAAGTTAATATGACATTGAGTCAAATTTTTTCTCCTGAGGTTCTGATTTTCAAATTTATTTTTAAAATTTATAATAGCCACAAAGAAAATAAGCCAATTTGGACAGAGTCCTTTCTATCAACTAGAGGGCAGAATGAGGTAGTACTAGAAAAAAAATAGACTTTGGAGCCAGATAAATGTGGATTTGCATTTCCTGCTCCTGTCTTTCCTTCCTAGTTGCAACCCCTTTGATGACGTTCTCTACTTCTCATAGCTTCCAAGAAAAAAAAAATCTGTTTATTATAGTATTTAATGAGGTTTGGAAGAACTATCTTTATCAAAAGGTATCACTTTTATTTAACATTTTCTAAAGTTTTAAAAAATGTGTCTTAAATGTATGATTTTAGGCAGTATAATCTTATGTTATTTACTGTTTGAAATTTAGACTTCAGGAGGTCAAGACAGGTGGATCATGAGGTCAGGAGTTGGAGACCAGCCTGGCCAACATAGTGAAACCCCATCTCTACTAAAATACAAAAAACAATCCGGGTGTGGTGGCAGGCACCTGTAATCCCAGCTACTCGTGAGGCTGAGGCAGGAGAATCACTTGAACCCGGGAGATGGAGGTTGCAGTGAGCAGAGATCCCACCACTGTACTCCAGTCTGGGCGACAGTGCGAGACTCCTTGTCAAAAAAAAGAAAAGAAAAGAAAATTTTTGGCCGGGCGTGGTGGCTCACGCCTGTAATCCAAGCACTCTGGAGGCCAAGGTGGGCAGATCACCTGAGGTGGGGAGTTCAAGACAAGCCTGACCAACATGGTGAAACCTCATCTTAAAAAAAAAGAAAAGAAAATTTTCATTTATTTAGAATAATGAATATATTAATTATATCCAGAATGATAGAGGCAGTTGCTCAAGTACCATGCAATATAACAAATCTGTATACCAATAGCTTCTTTTATCATCAGTGATGCCTTTCACTGTTTTTCTTTCTAGATAACCATAAATAAGTCCCTTAGAATAGTTGGAGTAATTTCTTCCTGTGTATTTTTCTTAAAGCAGAGCCAGCCAACACAAGCCTCTCCATCAAGTGGAAGACAATCTGGGAATAGTGAACGTAAAAGGAAGGAACCACGAGAAAAAGATAAAGAAAAAGAAAAGGAAAAAAATAGCTGTGTTATTTTGTAACAAGTGTTGGCTTCTGTTGGAACCACCTATATGTCTTCATAAACAACACCACAGGAGGAAAGAAGAAAATCGATCAATACCGTCTGTGCCTGATTTCCCAATGGATATTGTTCATGTTTTTTCAGGGGAAAGTTGTTACTTAGTTACAATCAGACTTTTTCAAGTCACACAATATACTCTTTATGAGCTGGAGTTTCATGTTACAAGTTGGAAATGCTGTGTGTTGTCATTCATAAAAAATACTGCACTTGTAGCCAGATAAGCAAATCACAGCAAATTTTGTGTCATAGTGACATTCATAACTCATCAGTTAGTAAGCTATTATATCTTCTGTTCTAACAATGAATGGAGGTAATTGATTTAGTCTGATTCCTTCCTGAAATCTAAATATTAGCACAATAGTTTCTGAAACTTGACACTGTTAAATTATGATCTAATCCATGAGAAACCACAGGCTTAATATAGGGATTCAAAAAAGCAAAAACAAATAAAATAATAGGAATAAATAACCCTTAATTGTATATTGGACTAGTTCAGCCCTTGAACAGCTTTACCTTTATTTAGGAATGTACATTTTAGATGTTATCTTGAGAACTGAAAATGGAGCTTAGATTTAATTTAGATAGCAAAAATAAAGATTTGTATTTCATTTCCAATAGCAAAAAATTACGTAACACTAATACTTATAACCTATCAAAATCAGATATAAATGACTTTGTAGTGTTGTAAAAATTTGAGGAATTTTGGAGTCTTTATCATAGGTAACCTGGACCACAGTTACTATTTATTGACAATGTGATTAAGTGAGGGTATGGAGGAAAGCACAGTGGATGCTAGGCCTTGTAAATATGGGGATGTAGACAGCAGTTCAGTGTCTACCTTTTTCTAGAATTACCTTGAACCTTAAATTTTAAGTCATGTTCATTGGTAGAAAATTAAGTATACTTATTAAAACCAATGATAAAGCACATTTCTGAAAGGAAGTTAGAGATAATCTCTGTGTCTTGTGAAATGACATTAATAAAAATCTGAGAGGGCCGGGCACAGTGGCTCCCAGCACTTTGGGAGGCTGAGATGGGCGGATCATCTGAGGCCAGGAGTTCGAGACCAGCCTGGCCAACATGGTGAAACCCTGACTCTCCTAAAAATGCAAAAATTAGCCAGGCCTGGTGGCGTGTGCCTGTGATCCCAGCTCCTTGGGATACTGAGGTAGGAGAATCGCTTGAACATAGGAGTTGGAGGTTACAGTGAGCCGAGATCACGCCACTGCACTCCAGCCTGGGTAACCGAGCAAGACTTCATTTTAAAAGAAAAAAAAAATCTGATAGTAGCTAAGAATTTTGGAGAAATTTATGTAAAAGCAATCAGAGTTTTTAACTTATGGGAACCAAATAAAACTATAACCTCTTAGAGTGTTTATAGAACTCAGAAATAATATTTATTTAACTTTATTATGAGGCAACACATATTTTCCTGTATTTCTAGATATAGTTTGGAAAACTATCCTTAATAGTCCATTTTATATGCCTTATATTTAAAAGTTTGTTTTAGTCATTTTTGAAAGACTATTGCTGCTGCAAATAGTTGTGTTCTTTACATTCTATGCTTCAGTAAATTTGTTTATTTAAGAACATCATAATCTGACCTGAGCATCCACTTGGAGAATGTTTTTTTTTGTATGTAGTCTAGCGTGACAGACCACAAAAATGTCTGGTCTAGATTTTTTTCAACTATGTCATTAACTTTATGATCCAAGAGCAGTTACAGGACAAATCTATATGTAAAAATAAAGTCTTATTTATGGAAGGAATTATTCTAAGGGAAAAATCCAGGGTCAAGCTGTATCTTTTATGTCCTCTATATTGCATGTCTATTTCTGTTACACAATTTGTTATTTCTTCAAATTTCCTGTGGTAGCATGATAAATCATCAAAGAACCTGTTTGGGATATAAAACTTTGATAGAAAATATTTGATGAGTATCTTGATAATAATCTAGACTATGTATACATTAGTAAAATAACCAGATATACTACAGAACTCTGTTGGCTCAAACAGGTTGACCTCAATCCAAGTTTACTCTTGATATCACTCTATTGGCTGAAGGAGGAAACTCGAACTTCAGGGTTTGTTTTTCCAGGATAGATAGTAGTGGTAGTGCATTATATTTTAATAAGAAAAACAAACCAGTAAACCTTGAGAAATTTTAAAAAGCATAGTTGAGGCATATTTTTTCATAATTATATACTTACCTATTTATTGCCCATGGAAAATATATGTGTAGAAGCATTTCTTCTGTTGTTATTATCTTCTTAATTTGTTCCAAAGATAATACTGCCATACTGCATTCCCTCTGGAAGGAAACAAAACAAAACTCACTCAAAACCAGCAGTGCTGCTATCAGATAAGTAGATGTCAATGTATACTTACAAGGAAAAACTAAAAAATTTAATGCGTTAATTCAGCCTTTTTCTATGTAATATTTCCAAGTCAGACTTTCTTACATTCCTGGAATTTAGTTTGATATAGCAAGAATAATAATGATAAAATAATGATAAAATGTTTGCTTTGATTACTGTTGGAGGGGGAATGAAATGTTCAATTGTATTAAAACAAAGTTTTCAGAGATACTGAATTCCTGTCCTTGAAGATTATAAAAATTTAGATCATGCCTGTAATCCCAGCACTTAGGGAGGCTGAGGCACCTATAACACCTAAGATCAGGAGTTTGAGACCAGCCTAGCCAACATAGCAACACTCTGTCTCTACTAAAAATACAAAAATTAGCCAAGGGTAGTGGCAGACACCTGTCATCCCAGCTACTTGGGAGGCCGAGGCAGGAGAATCGCTTGAAACCAGGAGGCAGAGTTTGCAGTGAGCCGAGATGACGCCACTGCATGCCAGCCTGGGCAACAGAGCAAGCAAGACTCCATCTGAAAAAAAAAAAGAAAAAATAATGATTTAGAACGATTTTGTCTTTATTTTCTTAAATTTTGCCCAAGGTAACATGTTATATATCCAGGCATTTCATTGCTGGTTTGGGTACATAGGATTTTGATAGTGGTATATTAAAGTCTTTCCTTCCCAGTATTTTGTAATACTTGAAAATTATTACATGTACAGTGCTAACAAAAGTTAGAACTTAAACATTTTTGTTTTTGTTGTTTATAGGCTAGATTAGGGACACATTTGCATCAACCAGATCATCATTAGATTTGAAAAAGAGGCAGATGAATGAAGAATTGCGGTCATTGCACTTTCCTTTTACTTTCAGAGTCTAAGTCTATTCCTTAAGGTTAGTAACCAGTCTTTATTAAAAATACAAAATTTTTCTTCATGTCTAATCCCATTGCATCCACAATGCTGTGATTTATAGTCCATGATCAGCACTTAAAAGTACTTACTGTATGTGTGTGTGTTTCTGAACAAGTTTTCATGACCTCTGTTAGATTCTCAAAAGAATTCAGAACTTTCCTTCACATTTAAGAATCACCACTTTAAGAATACATGTGTATATATACACATTAAGCAGTATGAGGCAGCTAAAATTGGCGTTGGTTTTACACTGGTCCAGTGTGCTTAGGCAAAGTAACGTCTTCCATGTTTCAAGGTCAGTTTCAGAGTTGAATGAAGCATAGATTTAAATTTAGGATTAGGCTTTGGAATACGTGTTTTTATTGTCTCACATTTCTAATTTTGACTACTTATCCCATGTTATGTTTCAAATTACTTCTCATGTTTCAAGTTCTTTCTCATACTTCTTGATCTTGGCTTAACTAAGCAAGTTAATATCAGAGGCTAGTTGACTGAACCCAAGATAAACCATTTTGTACTTGCACAAAACCTTCTTAGCATTTTTTTTCTTTTTTTTTTTCCCATCCCACTTGTCAGCAGAAAGCTTTTTTTTTTTTTCAATGAATCAGTCAGTTCACTAAGAGACAGATCATGAGAGGAAAGAGAACTAGAAGGCCAATAAATATTTTAAATAATTGTTCATATATTAATGTTGACATGTAAACCACATATCTAAAATTTTGCTGGAGAAAAATCCAAGCAAGAATTTCCAGAACTGTCCTCAAATAACTCATTTATTTAAGTTTAAAGGAAAAAGCAAATTGATTACATTTGATTAACTTTTCCTGTTCCATGCACTAGTTATTTTAAAACCTGATAAAAAGCTTATGGGCATTACCTATCACACAGAACTTATGTATAAACTTATAATAGTAAAGTAACTAATGTTTGATAAGATAAGATGGAGGCATTGCAGATAGTCTACAATTTGTATTTTAAGGAATTGGACATCAAGAAGTCCAGACCATTTTGTGTCTAAAAACCTGACTTTCTATTTTGCCTTGGGCAAACTTTCTGTGCCTCAATGTACTCTTTAAATATGTGAAGGATGCTCTTTTTGGTTAACTGCTTTGCACACCTGAATACAGGGCATATTATAAGCACAAAGTATGACTTATCACAAATATTACACATCCTGTGTTCTTGAATGTGCACACTTTTTTCTCAACAAAATGTATCTTAAAATCAGTTTTTTTCTTACTGCTGTCAAAATTTGTAGAATTATCTTTTCTTTGAGTATGGCATCATCTCTTCCCAAATGCATTTTACAGTTGCTTTTGTGTTCTATAGAGTCAAAATCAAGAGTATTTTGGGAGTATCAGAAGCATTTAAAAATCTATTTTTTCTAGTATCTTTCACAGATCTAAATATTTAGATTCTCTTTGCCTTTTTCTCCGTGGAATAAAGTACAGTGGTATCAAATTACTAATACAGTATATAAACTTTGTTTGCATTGGTTGAATTCATTTATATCTCTCAAATACTATTATTTTAGGGCTATATAAATTGTGTTTTTATTGTAAAATGTTATTTGACAATGTGATGTTAAATCCCTTTTAGAAAGTAACTGAAAATGGTAAAGGAACTCATCAGAATCTTAGAGTTCTTAGATTCTCTGATAATTTATTATCTTTTGTTAATGATGTCCATCACTTCTAAAACTGTTGAGAAAACAAAGAATTGACGTTACTCTTCTCAGGTGACACTTTAAATATTAAAGTCAGAGGCTTCCTGAACAAAACATATTACAAAATAGAGATAATGGCATGGGAGAGGCCAAATGCAGGACTCCGGTAAATTTAACTTATTTTGAATATCTATCTAAATTTTAGTTCATACATGTTCTTACTTAATCCTGGTGTTTCTGCTGTTAGAAATTAGAGTTTAATAAATTGTGATATGCATACATATTTTTTACATGAAGGATTCTAGTTTCTAACTTTACTTTTCTGATATCAAGAAAATTAAACTTGAAAAACAGGGTAAAATTCTTCAACCATTGCCTCAAGTTCATTTTTGTCCTATTGTCCTGAGAAAGGAGATTTAGACTTGTCTGCCTAATACAGGTATTTTTTAGGCCATGATACTATCCCAGAGAAAGTGTTGAGAAACCATGGCAGAAATATAAAACCTAAGCTTTGAACCCCAGTAGACTTCTTATTCTGCCATTAAGTCTCTCCACTTTATCTGGTATTCTAAGAATTTCTTCAAACCACTTAATAATTTGTCACCATTAACTTTAATATCCACTTTTAATCTGCACTGTAATATCCTGCTTTGAGAAGTAAGAATGCCTCATAAATTAGGGATGCACAAAATAAAATGTTTTGGAAGGTGATCCTGGCTCCTTCGGCTCTCGTAATTGTTTTATAGCTGTAAATAAAATGTCAAGAAACTGGCCAGGTGCGGTGGCTCATGCCTGTAATCCCAGCACTTTGGGATGCTGTAGTGGGTGGATCACCTGAGGTCAGGAGTTTGAGACCAGCCTGGCCGACATGCTGAAACCCTGTCTCTACTAAAAATACAAAAAAAAATTTAGCCAGCTATGGTGGCATCTGCCTGTAATCCCAACTACTCGGGAGGTTGAGGCATACGAATCGCTTGAACCTGGAGGGCAGAAGTTGCAGTGAGCCAAGACTGCCCCACTGTACTCCGGCCTGAGCGACAGAGTGAGATTCTGTCTCAAAAAAACAAAGTCAAGAAACTGAAATTCCCATTTTAAGTTCTCAAATCAGTGACTTGTCAAAATAGGCCTTGTAACTGAAATACCTTACAAAGCAGTTCTAACTAATGCAATGTGTTTTTTAAAAAATTTTAACAAACCTTACATTGTAAACATAATTGCAATATATTTTAAGACTAACATTGGTATTTAATCTTTGAAGACCTGTCTTGTATGTCTCTCAATTTTGTCAGAATTTTTATTGTTTTTCACATATTACGTGAAATAAATAAGCATTTTTTTCAGGGTACATAGGGTATCTTTGTTTTACAGATTTTTAAAGATGAGGTTTTGAAAAGCCCTTAGAGGTATTTGTTATCTTGCTTAATAAATGTCAACTTGTTACAGATTCACACATTACAAGTAGGACAACATAACAGGAGATTGGTGTATGACTACTACACAGCAGTCAGCAAAATGGATCATGTTTGCTTGTGAAACTTCAGAGGTACCCTGAAAGTCATTTCCTAAGCTAGTGCATCTGAATCTTTTTCCTTGAATTGTGCAGAACAGTTGGATTGAGGCACATATTTTGAGGAGTAGGAAGTGGAAAATTATCTTGAAATATAGCAAGGAAGAGAAACAAGTTTTCTTTCTCTATTGTTGGACTAATTGGGTCAATTTGCTGTGACATATCAAAGATCTCTTTGTGCCAGGCCGAGATTGGCTACGAAGTTCTCAAAGCATTTAAATATATAAATTGTATATGAGTGCCTATTTTTTTCTCCTTCTTTCATTTTCTATCTTAATACCCTTTTTACTTCTGAACTAATTCATCTGTTTTACTTTATGACCAGCTTTAATTTCAATTAAGGAATAATAGCAACCCTAGAGATTCATAGGAAAGAGTATTGAAATACATTTTTTTAAATAAAGATACCTAAAACCATCTCCCCAGCTTGAGGTTGAGCTGAATTTCTGTGAAATGAATTTATTCTTTTAAATACTAATTATTCTAAAACGACTTAATTCTTAAAAACACTGTGTTCAGTTTCAAAAGTTTCACTTTGGGAGGATATTCCCAAAAAGGCATACATGGATGGGAAAGTATAAAATATTTCTGACAGAATAATTCAGTATTCTTCAGAATTTACTTTCATGTTTGTTATTGTATCACAAAAATAGTGTCATTGTTGGACTAAAATGTTGGCTGTTTTTGTTAATATACTTAAAACTGTAACCAGTGAATAACACCTGTAGTATTTTTTATTATAGATTATATTTTATTTCAATAAACTTTGATATTTAGACCAAAGTCTTTTTGCTCCGTATATTCATGTCATTAAGCTACAAAGTTAAGATGACCGGGGAGATAGGGAATTGACATACTGATTCACATTTACCTAAGATTAACTCAGAATACTTTTATCAAAGAGAGAATTTCCCCACCTCCAGGAAGTAAATAAAGAGTTAATTCTAAACTATATAATAGCTAACTACCTGACCCAGTGATAGTTATACCTGGCATGTCATTCCTCTTGGAGGACCAAGAGCTGAGAAGGGATCCTTTTTCTTTATCTCAAGCCAAACCTAATGTAAAGGTTTTGTTCAACAATTTTATGTCCAACCACATAACATCTGACGTTTCTCTGTGATGCTTTCTTGGACTCCCCAGCCTTCTAAGCAGAATTAACCATTCCACATACTATTGTGGTGACCTCATAGCATTTAAAGTAGGCTAAGAGCCTTTTAAAGATAGGCATCATGTCTTCTTGATCTTGATCTTCTTCGTACATTACATGATTACCGGCACAGAACTCAAATGTCTATGTACAGGAATTTCTAAAGAGACTTATATTATGTAGATATTGCTTACCTGTTCTTGAAATAAGATGATTTTAAAAGAAAATATAAACACAGTGAAGAAATTAAATATGTAAAAAGATCCTTGTATAACTTTTAGAGATTTTTTTGAAAATGCAGTATGTGAAACAAATTCCACAGGATGAGATTAACAGCAGATTAGACATTGCAGAAAAAAAGGCTAAATTTGAAAGCATAAAGATTATATGAATATAAAAAAATAAACATAACTTCAACTACCTGTGAGACAACATGAAGTTAGAAAATAACATGTAAATGGCTGGGTGCAGTGGCTCACACCTGTAATCCGAACATTTTGGGAAGCTGAGGCGGGATGAACACTTGAGGTCAGGAGTTCGAGGCCAGCCTGGCCAACATGGCAAAACCCCTTCTCTACTAAAAATACAAAAAATAGCCAGGCATGGTGGTGCATGCCTGTAATCTCAGCAACTCGGAAGGCGGAGGCAGAAGAATTACTTGAACCTGGGAGGCAGAAGTTGCAGTGAGCCAAGATTATGCCACTGCACTCCAGCCTGGGACTCTGTCACACACACAGAAAAGATATGCAAATGTACCTGACACCTTGGTCACACCCCTAATCCCAGGACTTTGGGAGGCCAAGGTGGGGAATTGCTCAATTTGTGTGCATCCTTACTGATTGTCTGTGTACCTGTTCTATCAGCTGGGCATGGTGGCGAGCGCCTGTGATCCCAGCCACTCAGGAGGCTGATAGAACAAATACACAGAAAATCAGTAAGGATACAGACAAATTGAGCAATTAATTCACTTACGACATTCACAGAACTCTCCACTCAGTAACAGCAGAATACACATTACTTTCAAGTGCATTTGGAACACTCGCCAAAATAGAAATGTCATGGGCTATGAAACAAATCTCAGTAAATTTAAAAGGACTGAAATCAAGCAAAGCATATTATCTGACCAAAATTGAATTACATTAGAAACCAAAATGGAAAGATACCTGAAAAATACCCAAATATTTGAAAATTAATTCACTTTAAAATAACTCATAAGTCAAAGAAGAAATCTCAAGGAAGATTACAAAATATTTTGAACTGAATGAAAAAACGAGAGCATTAAAATGTATGGAACAAAGCTAAAGTGATACTTACAGGGATATTTGAATATTAGGGTAACATCATTTTGTGTTTTGTTTGTTTGAAATGATGTCTTGATCCAGATGTGAGGCCCTGGGTAAGAAGTCAGTGAGTTCTCCATTTTATTTATTTTTTTTGAGACAAAATCCCTCTCTGTTGCCCAGGCTGGAGAGCAGTGGGGCTATCTCAGCTCACTGCAAACTCCAGCTGCCGGGTTCAAGTGATTCTCTTGCCTCAGCCACCCGAATAGCTGGCATTACAGGTGTGCACCACCATGTCCCACTAATTTCTTTGTGTTGTTAATAGAGACAGGGTTTTGCCATGTGGGCCAGGCTGGTGTTGAACTCCTGACCTCAGGTGGTCTGCCCACTTTGGCCTCCCAAAGTGCTGGAATTACAGGCCTCACAGTGACTCACTCACCGTGCCCCACGAGTTCTCCCTTTTTGAGCAGTGAATTAAGTCCACACCCCAATCACCTACCTTGTTGAGCTCTCATAATCTGGATCACTACACACCCACCCTTGTCACCCTGGGGCTACCTCACCGTTGGAGATAACTTTGCTCCCTGCATAGGAGACAACATTACCTCCGGCACTGAGACCACTGCCCAGAGATGCCCATGGTCTGCCTAAGGTGCTGACAAATTCGACACAGGTCATTTATTGCTTTTCCTCTTTTGATACTAGGGTTCTATAACATTTTCTGAGCTCATTGTTTCCCTAGCCCATAATCCTGGCATACTCCCCGCTGTCTGCCAAAATATACACCCCTACAGTCCCATGTCTAATGGGAAATCTTGCAGAGGTTAGTACTACCCATATATTTTAGTCTGTTCAGCCTGCTGAAACAAAAATACCATAGAATGAGTGGCTTATAAACAATGAAAATATATTTTTTGTTCTGGAGCTGGAAGTCCAAGAACAAGGTGCCAGCAGATTCAGGGACTTGTGAGGGCCTTTTATGAGGTTGGCTATCTTCTAGCTGTGAACTCATTTGGTAGAAGGGGCAAGGGAACTCCCTGGAGGATCTTTTAAAAGGAAAGTGATCCCATTCATAAGAGCTCTGTCTTCCTGACCTAGTCATCTACCAAAGACCCCAACTCATAATATCATCACATCCTGGGGGTTCTGATTTCTTTCTCTTTCTTTCTCTCTTTCTCTTTCTTTCTTTCTTTCTTTCTTTCTTTCTTTCTTTCTTTCTTTCTTTCTTTTCTTTTCTTTTTCTTCTTTCTTCTCTCTCTCTCTCTCTCTCTTTCTTTCTGAGACAAGGTCTTGCTCTGTCACCCAGGCTGGATGGAGTGTAGTGGCATGATCATAGCTCACTGCATCCTCTGCCTCCTGGGTTCAAGTGATTCTCCCACCTCAGCCTCCCAAGTAGCTGAGACTACAGGTGTGTGCCACCATGCCTGAGTAATTTTTTGTATTTTTTGTAGAGATGTGGTTTCCCCATGTTCCCCAGGCTGGTCTCAAACTCCTGAGCTCAAGCAATCTGTCTGCCTCAGCCTCCCAAAGTTCTGGGATTACAGGTGGAAGCCACCGCCTCCAATCTGTTATGGTATGCCTGTGCCCCCAACGAAATCTCATCTTGAATTGTAACTCCCACAGTTCCCATGTTTTGTGGGAGGGACCCAGTGGGAGGTAATTGAATCATGGGGGCAGATCTTTCTCATGCTTTCCTCATGATGGTGAGTACGTCTCAGGAGATCTGATGGTTTTAAAAAGTGGAGTTTCCCTGCACAAGCTTTCTTCTCTTGTCTGCCACTTCCACCATGATTGTGAGATGTCCTCAGCCACATGGAACTGTAAGTCCAATAAACCTCTTTCTTTTGTAAATTGCCCAGTGTCAGGTATGTCTGAGTGTGAAAAAGGACTAATACAGGATCCCTCGAGAATTTCAACACATGAATTAAGCGAGGACACAAACAAACTAAACATAAATGGATATTATTGCTTTCTCTAGGAGACAACTGCCTTCTATCAGTCCACCCCACAACACCCTGGGGAGAAGAACTCTCACTCCCCACCACCATTACCTTCCCCTCCCCACCAAAACCTGGCACCTGACTTCCCATCCTGCATCTCCAACTACAACCACCCCATTTATCCCTTTCCCTTGGGTACGAAGGAAAGAAAAAATAATACCAATCCTACACCAACTCAGAAAAAGACAAAGAAGGAATCATTTCTTAATGACATGTATGAGGTCAGCATTAACCTCATAAATATTACAAGAAAAGAGAACTACAGATGAATATTCCTCATAAAAATAGATGCAAACAACTTCAAGAACCACCACAACAAAAAAACAAATAAGTACTCTGGTCCTGATTTCAATTCCTGATTTCAAGTCTTTTTTTTGTTTGTTTTTAAAGACGGGGTTTCACCATGTTGGTCAGGCTGGTCTTGAACTCCCAACCTCAGGTGATCTGCCTGCCTTGGCCTCCAAAGTGCTTGGATTACAGGCGTGAGCCACCGTGCCTAGCCCTCGATTTCAAGTCTTACTACATAACAACAGCAATAAAGACAGTGTGATATTGGCATAAAGACAGATATATAGATCAATGGAATAGAGAGTCCAAAAGTAAAATCATGTGACAGGAGTTCCAAGACCATTAATTGTGGGGCAGGATATCCTTTGTAACAATATGCTGGGAGAACCGACTGTTCACAAGTAAAAGTATGAAGTTTGACCCTTAACAACCATATGCAAAAAGTATCACAATGAATGATGCACTTAAACATAAGAGCTAAAACTATAAAACTCTTAGGAAAAACCAGTGGTAAATCTTCATGACGTATTATTTAGCAATGGATTGTTAGATGACACCAAGGTAGTGCAGTAGCTCACGCCTGTAATCTCAGCACTTTGGGAGGCTGAAGCGCATGGATCATCCAAGGTCAAGAGTTCGAGCCCAGCCTGACCAATATGGTGAAACCTCATCTACACTAAAAATACAAAAATTGGCAGGGTGTGGTGGCAGGCCTCCCGAATCCCAGCTATTCGGGAGGATGAGGCAGGAGAATTGTTTGAACCCGGGAGGTGGAAGTTGCAGTGAGCTGAGATCGTGCCACTGCACTCCAGCCTGGGCAACAGAGCAAGATTCCGTCTCAAAAAAGAAAAGAAAAGAAATGACACTAAAAGTGTAAGCAACAAAAAGAAGAATGATTCAAATTCATTAAAATTTAAAACTTTGCCAGGTGCAGGGGCTCAAGCCTGTAATCCCAGAACTTTGGAAGGCTGTGGCAGGAGGATTACTTGAGGTCAATAGTTCGAGACCAGCCTGGCCAACGTGGTGTAACCCCATCTCTACTAAAAATACAAAAATCAGCCAGGTGTGGTGGTACACACTTGTAATCCCAGATACTCGGGAGGCTGAGGCACAAGAATTACTTGAACCTGGGAGGTGGAGTTTGCAGTGAGCCAAGATTGCACCATTGTACTTCAGCCTGGGCAACAGAACGAGACTATATCAAAAAATAAAACAAACCAAAAAAACTTTTGTGCTTCAAAGGATACTGTAAGAGTGAAACAACAACCCACAGAACGGGAGTATTTGCAAATCATACATTTGATAAGGGACTTGTACCTAGAATAGATAAAGAGTTATCACAACTTAATAACAAAAAGGCAATTTTTGTTATTAACAAAAACCTAATTTTAAAATCGGCCAAGTTGATCTGAATAGACATTTATCCAAGGAAAATAAACAAATGGGTAAGCATAAGAAAAATGCTTGACATCATTAGTTATCAGGGTAATGCAAATCAAAATCACAATGAAGCACCCCTTCACACCTACTAAACAGCTAGAATCAAAAAGTCAGATAACGGGCACAGTGGCTCACGCCTGTAATCCCAGCACTTTGGGAAGCTGAGATGGGTGGATCAGCTGAGGTCAGGAGTTCGAGACCAGCCTGGCTAACATGGTGACACCTTATCTCTATTAAAAAAAAAAATGTTTAATTTTAGCAAATCAAATCCAGTAAGATATATATACATAACCAAGTGTCAATTTTCCCTGGCTTATAAGATGGGTTTAATATTTTAATATCAATGTAATTCACCGTATTAACAGAACAAAGAGGAAAACCCCTGTCAACATCATCATATAATTTCAACAGATACAGAGAAAGCATTTGACAGAATTTAATATGCATTTGTAATAAAAACTCTGAGCATATTAGCAATAGAAGGTCATTTCCTCAGCCTCATAAAAGATATGTGACAAACTCAAGGCTGACACCACACCTAATGATGATGGTGAAAGCCCGAATGGTTTCTCCCTAAAACTGGGAACTATGCAAGCATGTCTGCACTCCCCACTTCTCCTTCTTTTTTGAGATGGAGTTTCACTCTTGTTGCCCAAGCTGGAGTGCAATGGCTCAATCTCAGCTCACTACAACCTCCACCTCCCGGTTCAAGAGATTCTCCTGCCTCAGCCTCCCAAGTAGCTGGGATTACAGGTATGTGACACCATGCCCAGCTAATTTTGTATTTTTAGTAGGAGTTTCGATATGTTGGCTAGGCGGGTCTCAAACTCCTGACCTCTGGTAATCCACCTGCCTTGGCCTGCCAAAGTGCTTGGATTACAGGCGTGAGCCACTGGACCTAGCCTGCCCTTGCCACTTCTTTTCGACACCTTATTGTAGAAACTAGCCAATGCAGTAAGGCAAGGGAGAGAAAAGGCATTTAAACTGGTAAGGAAGATCTAATGCTGCCTTTATTCCCAGAAGACATGATTGCATACATGGAAAACCCTAAGTCATCTAAAGTAAAGCTACTGCAATTAGTAAGTCTGCAAAGGCAGGGCGCGGTGGCTCACGCCTGGAATCCAAGCACTTTGGAGGCCAAGGCGGGCGGATCACCTGAGGTTGGGAGTTCAAGACCAGCCTGACCAATATGGTGAAACTCCGTCTTAAAAAAAAATAAGTCTGCAAAGTCACTGGATAAAAGGATCCATACACAAAAATTGGTTGTGTTTCTATGCACCGGCAGCGACTAATCAAACGTGTAAGGAGTCCCCGTGAGCTTTGTGCGCATGTGCGGGAGGTGCCGGGGCTTGGGGGGCCTCGCCTGAGAGAGTGAGCTAAGGAAATGGAGATACAGTGTATTACAAAAGGTGCCTTGTCCCTTGTCCAAGGACACAGAGCTGGTGGGAGGCAGAGCTGGAATTTGCTCCAGAGCCTTAGTGCTGTGGGACAGCTGCGGAAGGAGCTGCGAGACTGAGGTACAGACGCCGCGGAGGGCGGGGGCGCCCAGGGAGGGGCAGAGCTGGGACTTGCCTCCGTGAGATCCCAGGACGGGGACGCCCTTTCCTCACCGCCCGAGTGCGTGCCGCCCCTCACTGAGACCTCTTCGCTCCCTTGGCGATGCAGGGCAGGCCTGCCAGCCGGGAGGCCCCATGGAGGTGGCGGTGCCCGTGAAGCAGGAGGCCGAGGGCCTGGCGCTGGGCTGCCCATGGGACCGCTTCCGGCGCCTCCGCCTGGGCGACGCGCCGGGCCCGCGCTCCTCGCCTGGCTGCTCCGCGCCCTGTGCCGGGACTGGCTGCGGCCCGAGGTGCGCACGGAGGAGCAGGCGCTGGAGCTGCGGGCGCTGGAGCAGTTCCTGAGCGCGCTTCCCGCCGACACACAGGCCTGAGTGTGCAGCCGGCAGCCGCAGTGCGGGAAGGAGGCGGCGGCCCTGCTGGAGGAGCTCTGGGTGAGCCTGGCGGGGCTGCGAGGCGGGAGGGGAGCGGGGAAGCCGAGGGAAGAGCCCCGCTTAACCCCCGAAAACCAGTGTGACCCAGGATGGGGAGGCCACGGCGCAGCGGGAGGGACAGTCCACGTGGGGCATCCTCCATCCCAACACCAGCTACAAGTCAGGAGGGCACCAAGACCCTGGCATACTTGCGAGTTCTCCAGAAGGACTCACAGCCATGTTCACGGTCACGGCTTATCACAGAGAAGGACGCGCTGGAAACAGCTGGGAAAAGGGCCAGAAGAGCAGTTGTCAGCTGTCCTCCCCCCTCGCTCCTCCCGGCAGGCACGCGGGGAGTCTTGCCAGCCAGGGACCCTCCTCAGACCTTGGTATCTGGGTTCTTACTGGGGACTCCTCCGCGTTGTGTGTGGCTGACCGCAGCCTCCAGTCCCCCGAAGGTCAAGGATACCACCTGGGCCAAACTCCACTCTAAATCCATCTTGCTGTGGGGCTAGGCTGAGGCCCCCAAGCAGGCTGGCCCTCCGCATGCATGAGGGACCAAGGGCTTAGAGATGACTTACCAGGAGCGGAGGGCCAAAGCCAGGCCTCTCTCTGGGGAGGTTTGAAGTATTCTTTATTATTTATTTATTTATTTTTTGAGACGGAGTTTCCCTCTTGTCGTGCAGGCTGGAGTGCAGTGGCGCCATCTTGGCTGACTGCAACCTCCGCTTCCCAGGTTCAAGCAATTCTGCTTCAGGCTCCCGAGTAGCTGGGATTACGGGCGGCCTCCACTACGCCCGGCTATTTTTTTTGTATTTTTAGTAGAAATGGGGTTTCTACCGCATCTGGCACCAGGTTTGGATTCTTTACCACACAGCAGGCATGGGCCGACTCACTGTTTGGGTCCCTCCCAACCCAGGCCAGCACCTTTCTTGGTGAAGTCTTGGTGCACAGACACACCCATTCATTTACGTCATCCGTGGCTGACTCTTGCCACCTTGACTACGACAGAGGGCCTGAGAAGCTGGAAGCATTTTCTGTCTGGCCCTGTAGGGGAAGCTTGCAGCCTGGCTTAGAGTACGCTGTCCAGGGGGACGTGTGACGTGAGCCGCAGAAGCCATCTTACGTATTGTAGTCGTCATGTTAAAGAAGATGAAAGAAAGAAAAAAAAAAAGATGAAGGCCGGGCGTGGTGGCTCACCCCTGTAATTCCAGCACTTTGGAAGGCCGAGGCGAGCGGATTCCATGCGCTCAGGAGTTCGCGACCAGCTTGGGCAACACGGTGTAACCTCGTCTCTACTAAAAAACAATACAAAATATTAGCCTGGCGTGGCGGTGTGCGCCTGTAGTCCCAGCTACTTGGGAGACTGAGGCAAGAGAATTGCTTGAACCTGGGAGGCGGAGGTTGCAGTCAGCCGAGATCGCGCCACTGCACTCCAGCCTGGGCGACAGAGCGAAACTCCGTCTCAAAAAAAATAAATAAATAAAAACGGTCAAAAGAAAAGGGTAAATTTAGTTTTGATGACCTTCATTGACTCTAACGTCTTCAAAATACTGCCTTTTCAATATGTGGCACTCTCACGTGGCCTGTGGCTGCTGTGTGGGCCCTGGGTGATGAGCAGCGGGCACCCACGCAGAGACCTCTAAGAACAGTGGTCCAGGCCATGGAAGCAGCCAGTGCAAAGGCCCTGAGGTGCCTCGAGCAGCAGAGGGGCCCGTGAGTGAGGGCGTGTTAGGGGCGAGTAGTGGGTGGGTGAAGAGTCAGAGCAGTCAGGTGTTCATCATAACTGCGTACCTTGTGCCTGCTGGGTGCTGGGATGTAGCAGCAGAAGTGTGGCATCTAGGTGAGGCAAAGTGAGCAAAAGCCTTCAGTCCACTGCAGCCGGGCGTCCTTCCTTTCTTCCAGAGGGAGCAGCTCCTGTCAAGGCTGCCAGTTGCCTCTGCGCCACCCAACCCAGTGGCCTCGTCCATCTCCCTTTTCATGCAGCCTGAACAGCCCCCACTCACTCAACCCCTCTTACTGTCTGGGATACAGCTCGCCCCTCCTCTGCTCCCACTTACCAGCACCTCTGTGCTGGCTCTGGCTTCTCTGTCCTCACCCCCTTTCTGGGTCATTGTTTCCCAAAATAGGTTGTAACAAATCCCCACAAACCCAGCGGCTTACAAATAACACAAGTCTGTTATAGTTCTGGAGGTCAGAAGTCCAAAATGGGTCTGATGGCCCAAAATCAAGGTGTCTGCAGAGCCACATTCCTTCCCGAGGCTCTAGGGGAGAGTCCGTTTCATGCCTTTTCCAGCTCCTAGAGGTTGCCCGCATTCCTCGGCTCATGGACCTGTTCTCAGAGTGCTGGGCTCCAACCCCTGCTTCTGTCTCCCTATCAATCCTTTGACCTTGACCTACTTCTTAGGATGACTGGGATGACATTGGGCCCGTCAGAATAATTCAGGATCGGTTTCCCCATATCAATGCTTAATTCCCTCCCATCCAGAGTTCCTGTTACCCTGTGAGACAGCATGTGTCAGGTTCTAGAGATCAGGCCATGTACATCTTCGGGGCCATTATTCTGTCTGCCATAAAGGCTAGGTGAACTGGAGGTGGAAGAGAACTGACATGGAATTGGCCTCTGGGTTACTCCCTTTCCAGTTTTCGTGACTCTTCAGAACAGGAGCTGGCACATGGGTGCCATATAGGTAGATTTCAGCCACTGTTACTACACTGAGCTCACGCCATCTGTGTTTTTGGCATTAAAATGTCCTTTGAGGAAAAGATGGTAAAGGTACACTTGGTACTTATTATTGCTTTTAATGTATATATCTTGCAAAATAAAAACAATCCCCTCCACTCAGGGATGCAGTGAGAGTTCAAAAAAAATATGTAAGACCTATACAATGAAATTATAACACATTGCTGAGAGATCTGAATGAAGGTCTACTAAATGAAGAGAGGCACTAATTATGGATTGGCAGGTTCTGTACTCTTTTTTGTTTGTTTGTTTTATTTTTTTGAGATGGAGTCTCACTCTGTTGCCCAGGCTGGAGTGCAACCTCTGCCTCCGGTGTTCAAGCAATCCTGCCTGCCTCAGCCTCCTGAGTAGCTGGGATTACAGGCGTCAGCTACTGCACCTGGCCTCAATAGCCTTTGTTAACATGTCAGTTCTTCCATCTATGTATCCAACACAATCTCTTTTAAAATTTCAGCAGGCCTATTCATAGAAATTGATATGGTGATTTAAAAATCAATTCTTATATGCAAATGCAAAGAAATGATTACCCAAAGCTATTTATTTAGAGACAAGGTCTTGCTCTCTTGCCCAAGCTGGAGTGCAGTGGCACAATCATGGCTCACTGCAGCCTCCAACTCCTACGCTCAAGAGACCCTCCCACCTCAGCCTTGTGAGTAGCTGGGACTGTAGGCATGCACTACTAGGCCAGGTTAATTTTCTTATTTTTGTAGAGATGAGGTCTGTGTTACTCAGGTTGGTCTTCAAACTCCTAGGTTCAAGTGATCCTCCCACCTCTGCCTCCCAAAGTGCTGAAATTACAGATCTGAGCTACCTTGCTTGGCCCTAGAAAGATTTCGAAAAACATAAATAACAACATTGGAGGAATTGCATTGCTTGACTTCAAGACACTGTAAAACTGTAGTATGATATTTTGGTATTGGTGAAAGTATAGAACTACAGGCTGGGTGCGGTGGCTCACACCTGTAATCCCAGCATTTTGGGAGGCCAAGGTGGGCAGATCACGAGGTCAGGAGTTGGAGACCAGCCTGGCCAACATGGTGAAACCCCATTTCTACTAAAAACACAAAAAGTAGCCGGGCATAGTGGCACATGCCTGTAATCCCAGCTACTCAGGAGGCTGAGGCAGAAGAATCCCTTGAATCTGGGAGGCGGAGGTTGCAGGGAGCGGAAATCGTGCCACTGTATTCCAGTCTGGGGGACAGAACAAGACTCCATCTCAAAACAAAACAAACAAACAAAAAAGTATAGACCTATAGATCAAAAGAACCTAGAGTCCAGAAGTTGATTCACACATATTGGGTAAATTTTTACTGTTTTTTACAAGGGTGTCAGAGTAATCTTTGGGAAAATGTCTTTTTTCTTTTTTTTTTTGAGACAGAGTCTCGCTCTGTCACCCAGGCTAGAGCGCAGTGGTGCGATCTTGGCTCACTGCAACCTTCGCCTCCTGGGTTTGTGTGATTCTTCTGACTCTGCCTCCCGAGTAGCTGGGATTACAGGCGTGTGCCACCATGCCGAGCTATAATTTTTGTATTTTTAGTACAGATAAGGTTTCACCACGTTGATCAGGCTGGTTTCAAACTCCTAACCTCAAGCGATCCACCTGACTTCACCTCCCAGAGTGCTGCGATTACAGGCATGAGCCACCACGCCCATCCAGGAAAATAAGTATTTTCAACAAATAATACTGGAAAAATTGGATATCTTATTAATATGATTTGGATCTGTCCCCACCAAATCTCATGTCAAACTGTAATCACCAGTGTTGGAGGTGGGCCTGGTGGGAGGTGACTGGATCATGGGAGTGGATCCTTCATAAATGGTGTGGCATTCTCTTGGTGCTGTTCTCATGATACTGGTTGTTTAAAAGTGTGTGGCACCTCCCCACCTCGCGCTCTTGCTCTGGCCATGTGGTATGTGCCTGCTTCCCCTTCGCCTTCCACCATGATTGTAAATTTTCTGAGGCCTCCTCAGAAGCAGAAGCCTCTGTGCTTCCCATACAGCCTGCAGAACTGTGAGCCAATTAAACCTCTTTTCTTTATAAACGACTCAGTCTGTTATTTTACAGTAATGTGAGAATGGACTAATACACATATAGATCCTTAACTTATGCCATATATAAGTTAACTAGAAATGGATTTTTTTTTTCTTTTTTTGAGATGGAGTCTCAGTTTGTCACCCAGGCTGGAGTACAGTGGCGAGATCTCGGTTGACTGCAGCCTCTGCCTTCTGGATTCGAGTGATTCTCCTGCCTTAGCCTCCCGAGTAGCTGGGACTACAGGAACCACCACACCTGGCTAATTTTTGTGGTTTTAGTAGACATGGGGTTTCACCGTGTTGGATAGGCTGGTCTCGAACTCCTGACCTCAGGTGAGCCACCCACCTCAGCCTCCCAAAGTGCTGGGATTACAGATTTGAGCCACTCCGCCTGGCCTGAGATGGATTTTATCTAAATTTAAGGCCAGGTGCAGTGGTTTATACCTATAACCCCAGCACTTCGGGGGGCTGAGATGGATCACTTAAGGCCAGGAATTCAAGACCAGTCTGGGCAACATAGGGAGACTCTGTCTTAAAAAAAATAACATATAAAAACTAAAACTTTAAAAGTTCTACAGGGAAACATAGGAGAAAAAAACTATGTGATCTCGAGGTGGGTGAAGATTTCCTAGATAGGACCCCCCCCCCCCTAAAAAAAATCCATGAACCTTGAAAGAAAAAAAAAAGGATAAACTGAACTTCATTTAAAAAGCACTTTAATAGAGTTAGGGGTCTCACTATGTTCCCCAGGCTGGTCTCAAACTTCTGAGCTCAAGCAATCCTCTCACCTTGGCCTCCCAGAGTGCTGGGATTACAGGTATGAGCCACTGCATACAGTCTGACTTCATTGAAATTTTTTGTCTGTTTTGAGACGGGGTCTCACTCTGTCACCCACGCTGGAGTGCAGTGGCACAATCTTGGCTCATTGCAACCTCTGCCTCCTGGGTTCAGGTGATTCCCCTGCCTCAGCCTGCCAAGTAGCTGGGATTACAGGCACCCGCCACCACGCCTGGTTAATTTTTGTATTTTAGTAGAGACGGGGTTTCACCACGTTGGTCAGGCTGGTCTCGAACTCCTGACCTCAGGTGATCTACCCACTTTGGCCTCCCAAAGTGCTGGGATCGCCAGCCCATTTCATCAAAATTTTAAAACACCGTTAAAAATGGAGCAAACCTTTCGGCCAGAACTGCCATCTTCCAGTAATTCACCAAAATGACAAACACAAAGGGAAAGAGGAGAGGCACTGGACATATGTTCTCTAAACCTTTTAGAAAATACGGAGTTCTTCCTTTGGCCACCTATATGCGAATCTATAAGGTGATGTAGACATCAAGGGAATGGGTACTCTTCTAAGAGGAATGCCCCACAAGTGTTACCATGGCGAAACTGAAAGAGTCTACAATGTTCCCCACCATACTGTTGGCACTGTTGTAAACAGACAAGGACAAGATTCTTGCCAAAGAATTAATGTGCATATTGAGCACATTAAGCACTCTTAGAGCAGAGATAGCTTCCTGAAACACATGAAAGAAAATAACCCAAAAAAGAAAGAAGCCAAAGAGAAAGGTACCTGGGTTCAGCTGAAGCAGCAGCCTGCTCCACCCAGAGAAGCACACTTTGTGAGAACCAACGGGAAGGAGCCTGAGCTGCTGGAACCTCTTCCCCATTAATTCACAGCATAAGAGGTGTTAAAAAAAAATAAAATAAAATCCCTCTGGACTGTTAAAATGTTTCTCTTTATTGAGTAGAGGGTGCTGTCCTCTCTCCCAAAGAAATATTTAAAGCAAATTTTAGTTGTGTTCTAATTCAGTGTGTAATGTCTTTACTATTCATATTGAATGTATTTCTTGCTGAAAGATGTGAGGTGGCTTATTGTGAAACAAATTACTCAATTGGTTAGAAAACGGACACATACTAGTTATGAAATATGTGTATTGGCTTGAACATAGTCTCTCTAAATCATCATGGAAGAAATAAAATAATTTACAAAAATTTTAAAACATGGAGTGGTCAGGGCATCGTGGCTCACGCCTGTAATCTCAGCACTTTGGGAGGCCGTGGCAGGTGGGTTACCTGAGGACAGGAGTTCGAGACCAGCCTGGCCAACATGGTGAAACACTGTCTCTATTAAAAAAAAAAAAAAAGGAGTAAAGATTTAAATAAATAATTCACAAAGAAAGATATATTAATGGCCAATAAACACATAAAAACATACTCAACATCAACTGAGCATGGTGGCTCACGCCTGTAATCCCAGCACTTTGGGAGGACA
This sequence comes from Cheracebus regulus, assembly GCA_963574635.1. Classification (NCBI taxonomy): domain Eukaryota; kingdom Metazoa; phylum Chordata; class Mammalia; order Primates; family Pitheciidae; genus Cheracebus; species Cheracebus regulus. The sequence continues at coordinate 25,324 of CAUYQU010031623.1, forward strand.
AGGTGGGTTGATCACCTGAGGTCATGAGTTTGAGACCAGCCTGTCCAATATGGTGAAATCCTGTCTCTACTAAAAAATAAAAAAATTCGCTCCAAACCCCCAGAAGACAAGAAAAACAATGAGACATTAAATAAAACAGACCACACTGTAAAAAAAAAAAAATAAAAATAAATAAATAAAATAAAATAAAAAAATTAGCCGGGCACGATGGTGTGCACCTGTAGTCCCAGCTACTCGGGAAGCTGTGGCAAGAGAATTGTTTGAACCCTGGTGGCAGAGGTTGCAGTAAGCCAAGATCATGCCACTGCACTCCAGCCTGGGCAACAGAGTACAACTCTGTCTCAAAAACAGAAACAAAAACAAACCTAAAAAAAAAAAAACATGCTCAACATCATGTCAGAAGAACATGTAAACTACATTTAGGCCAGGCACAGCGGCTCATGCCTATAATCCCAGCACTTTGGGAAGCTGAGGCGGTTGGATCACCTGAGGTAAGGAGTTCAAGACCAGCCTGGCCAACGTTGTGAAGCCCTGCCTCTAGTAAAAATACAAAAAAATTAGCTGGCGTGGTGGTGGGCACCTGTAATCCCAGCTACTCAGGAGGGAGGAGAATCGCTTGAACCCAGGAGGTAGAGGTTGCAGTGAGCTGATATCGCACCACTGTACTTCAGCCTGGGCAAGAAGAGTGAAACTCTCAGAAACACACAAAAAAACTACATTTGAACTCTACTGAAATGGTACAGCACACCCACTAAAAAAGGCTAGCAAGGAAAAGATTGACAATACCAAATGATGGTGCATCTGTGGAGCCATCTGAACCCTTTACATTGCTGATGCAAAAAGGTACAACTGCTTCAGAAAACTCTTTGGCAGTTTCCTGTAATGTTAAATATATATAACTACCATATATCCAATTCTATTTACCCAAGAGAAATGAAAACATGTCCACACAAAGACTTGTACACAAATATTCATAGCAGTTTTATTCATAATAGCCCCAAATGGTCAACAACCCAAATTTCCATCAATAGGTGAATGCATAAAAAACTGTGGTACATCTGTACATTGGAAACCTACACAGCAACAAAAAGATGGAATATACAAACAGCAACATGGCTGAAGTGCAAAAACTGCTGAGTGAAAGGAACCAGACACTAAATAAGACATTACTGTATGATCCTGTTTATATAAAACTCTAGGAGACATAAAGTCTCCAGTGATAAAAAGCAGTTAAGTGGTGCCTGGGGCTGGAGATGTGGTTTAGGATAACCAGGAAAGGGCACAAGGAAACTTTTAATGATGGAAATATTCTACATTTTGTTCATGGCGGTAATGACTTGGCTGTCTACATTTGTCAGTGCTCATTAAATTGTACACTTAAAATGTGTGCATATTTACAAATTTTACTTCAAAATACTTGTTTCTATATGCTAGCAATGAACAACTGAAAACTGGAATTCAGCAAGTCTGTTTATAATAGCATTAAACAAAATTCTAAAGATAGGTGCAAAACCTATATACTGAAAACTAGAATTTGAGTTTACTTTTGTCATTTTATGTGACCACTTGGAGTTTTTGTGTTTAAATTTTAAAAATACTCAAGCAGATAAGATAAAACCTACTTGAAAAAAATAACAGTGTGTCAACTGAAAAGTGTAATATTTTTGCTTAGTGAATGAAAATTTTAGTTGATGCAAAATGAGACTCTTGATCTAGTCTTTTTTCCTCTCTTCTCCCTTCCTCCATCGATCTAGTCTCTTCTCTTTAGTACTTGCAATAGCCCTCTTACACTCCTTTCAAAGGTGATTCTCTACTTAAACAGAATTCTCTACTTAATAGAATGAAAACAAGATAAGTATTACTTATCTAAATAATACATAATATTTCACAGCTTAACCAAGGCAGTTCTTTTTCGTTTTTCTTTTTAAAGAGACAGGGTCTCACTGTTTGGCCCAGGCTGGTCTTAAATTCCTAGCCTCAAGTGATTCTCCCACCTCAGCCTTCCCAAGTGCTGAGATTAGAGGCATGAGCTATCACGCCTGGCAAGCAGGACAGTTCTGAAAGCTCTGGACCCACGTCCCTAAACCTGATGGCGAAGTGCCCCACTCCTACCCTGAGTGATTCAGCTCTACAGAGGAATTGAACATCATTTAACCAGAAAATTAATCAGAGAATCTCATCCCACTGGCAAAAACAGAGAGTTAATTGCCAGCACCTCGTAAAAAATCATTTACTCTTACTCTGAGCTATATCTCTAGAATGATTCTCAAACCTTGCTGTACATGTGAATCCTGTGGAGGAAATTTTGGAGGTAAAACATGCTGAGACCCCATCCATGAACCGCTGGGGATGTGGCCCAGACTCATCAACCATTAGACCTCAGATTTTGCCTAGTTAGCATCTATGCCAGTTTATTATTTTTTTTTCTTTTGAGATGGAGTCTTGCTCTGTTGCCCAGGCTGGAGTGCAGTGGCGTGATCTAGGCTCACTGCAACCTCTGCCTCCCTGGTTCAAGTGATTCTCCTGCCTCAACCTCCTGAGTAGCTGGGATTACAGTGGTGCACCACCATGCCCAGCTAATTTTTGTATTTTTAGTAGAGATGAGGTTTCACCATGTTGGCCAGGCTGGTCTTGAACTCCTGACCTTGTGAGCCACCACCTTGGCCTCCCAAAGTGCTAGGATTACAGGTGTTAACCATCACACCTGGCTTATTTTTTTTCATGTTTACTTTTTTTTTTTTTTTTTGAGATGGAGTTTCACTCTTGTTGCCCAGGCTGGAGTGCAATGGTGTGATCTTGGCTCACCGCAACCTCCACTTCCTGAGTTCCAGCAATTCCCCTGCCTCAGTCTCCTGAGTGGCTGGGATTACAGGCATGTGCCACCATGCCCCGCTAATTTTTGTATTTTTAGTAGAGACGGCGTTTCTCCATGTTGGTCAGGCTGGTCTCAAACTCCTGACCTCAAGTGATCCACCCACCTCAGCCTCCCAAAGTGCTTGGGATTATAGGCATAAGCCACCACACTTGGCCTAATGCTCTATTTAATCATCGACCTTTTACAAATTAGGTAGTACTTGGGTCTTAAAACAGGGAACACAGGATGAGTTTCCTCAAACAAGAAAACAATGAGCATAATTTGTTCTGTATTTGGCACATATTTTCCCAATTAAACCCTTACTACAAGCGAACCCTGTCCTACAAGGGAAGTCGACTGTAGTATTCTGGACATAACAGATAAATTGCCCATAATTGAACACACCAAGTAAATGGCAAACTGATGTTTGAGTCCCTATTCCTCCACGTTCTGAAGCCTATGGTTTCTGGACTGGATGCCCCTGCATACTGCCCCAGCTGCAAGGGCCTTCTCTGTACTATAGTCCTACCTAATACATTTGACTGTTCTTAGAGTAGTTCAGAGGGAGCGAGCTGTTGACAGGTGAAGCAAATCCTAGCAGGCTACTCTCTCCAGAGGTCTGGGATAGCAGATCCATGGGAAATAAAGTCATTAGAGAAGTTAACAGGTAACTTGGTAATTTTACAAAATTAGGGTGTTAGTTCCTTGGATCAGCATTCCTTAGAATTTTTAGTCTTATATTACCACGTCCTTGAAGGATGCACCGTTTCTTGTCATGATATCTGACCCATGCACTCCACCTCCCAAATGCCTGAAGTGTGATGAGGAAATGAATTTATAGTTTGATGGACATCACTAGACTTATTAAGGGAAGGGCCAGGCCAGGCTCAGTGCCTCATGCCTGTAATTCCAGAACTTTGGGAGGCCAAGGCAGGCAGATCACCTGAGGTCAGGTGTTCGAGAGAAGCCTGGCCAACATGGTGAAACCGTCTCTACTAAAAATTTAAAAATTGGCTGGGCGTTGTGGCAGGTGTCTGTAATCCCAGCTACTCAGGAGCCTGAGGCAGGAGAATCGCTTGAACCTGAGAGGCAGAGGTTGCAGTCAGCTGAGATCACACCACTGCACTCCAGCCTAGGGGACAAAAGTGAGACATAGTCTCAAAAAAAAAAAAAGAAAAAAGAAAAGAGAGAGAAGGGGCCCAGCGTGGTGGCTCATGCCTGTAATCCAGCACTTTGGGAGCCTGAGGAGGGCGGATTGCTTGAGGTCAGGAGTTTGACACCAGTCTGGCCAACATGGTGAAATGCCATCTCTATTAAAAATACAAAAATTAGCCAGGCATGGTTGCAGGTGCCTGTAATCCCAGCTACTTGGTAGGCTAAGGCATGAGAATTGCTTAAATCTGGGAGGCACAGGGGTTGTAGTGAACCGAGATTGTGCCATTGTACTCCAGCCTGACAGTGAGATACAATCTCAAAAAAAAAAAAACTGCCCAAAGGAAAGGTTACTGCTTGAGCTTCTGATGGGCTCAGTCTCATAAACTGATGAAAATTTAACCACTGAGTAGATTTCATACTCATTTCTTAACCCTGTTGGCAAATCCAGGTGGGAAACTATATACATGGTGAGCACGGAGCCAAGATGACTTCATGACCAATGTTTATGCCTGGGGCAGGCATCTCACTTCAGACAGCATGAATTCCAGGCTTAAAGCTGTTGGTCTGGGCAGCCTGTCCCTAAACAATCCCCTTTCTTACTGATGGCTGCACCAAGGGGTGGCTTAAGTATTCAATCTTTAAAAAGTGTGTTATACAAATGCAATTTCAAGACAAAGCCCAGGCTCCCCGATTCCAACCAGATTGCTCTCCTGTGTCCCTGCTGTAAAAATTCTGAATCCTTCACATGGTTATTCATTGATCCAGTATTTACTGAGTGCTGTATCCCAGGGGCCAGGGATACAGCAATGAAAATAAAAAACGGACAAAAACAGCTGTCCTTCTGGAGCTTACATTCAAGTAGGAAAAGATGGATTATAGATTAGATGGGAAGGAAGGGGAATGCTGAGAAAGGGAGTGTGGCAATTTTATTTTGAGATGAAATTGCACTCTTGTCACCCAGGTTGGAGTGCAGTGATGCGATCTCAGCTCACTGCAACCCCCACCTCCAGGGTTCAAGCAATTATCCTGTCTCAGCCTCCCAAGTAGCTGGGATTACAGGTGCCTGCCACCATGCCTAATTTTTTTGTAACTTTAGTAGAGACGGGGTTTCACCATGTTTGCCAGGCTAGTCTCAAACTCCTGACTTCCGGTGATCCACCGGCCTCTACCTCCCAAAGTTCTGGGATTACAGGCACGAGCCACTACGCCTGGCCTAGGTGTGGCAATTTTAAATCAGAGGAGGCATGGTTGAGAAAATGACATTTTAGCTAAGAACTGAAGCAATGAGGAAGCGAAGCACATGGCTATCTGAGGAAGAGAACTGCAGATGAAGGAGTGAGCAAAAGCAAAAGGCTTGAGATGGGATGCTGTTGTCAACACATGAGACGAGGCCAGTGTGGAAACCAAGTGAACAAGGAGAGTGGTAGGAATGAGGTGAAAGACTGAATATATTCTATAGATGGAAAGACACTAGAGGGCTTAGAGGGGAAGTTGGTCTTCTCAGAGAGAAAACGTAAGACGGTAGTGGTGAAGACATAGACACTGGTGATTTTGGTACAGAATATATAGGTGAACATTAACTACATGATACCTGCCCCTAAGGCCTGGCTAGAAGGGCTAAGTCAAAAGGAAAGAGAAAGATAGAAGCTTAACTGTAGGAAGCACTTAAAAGATTTCAGGAAACATTTTGTTTCAGATAAAAACAGACAGTATTTGTTGAGTGGTGTGTGTTTTTTTTAATAAGAGAGAGTCTTGCTCTGTCACCCAGGCTGGAGTGCAATGGCGCGGTTTTTGCTCACTGCAACCTCCACCTCCTGGGTTCAAGCGATTCTCCTGCCTCAGCCTCCCAAGTAGCCGGGATTACAGGCGCCTGCCACCACAACCAGCTAATTTTTCTATTTTTAGTAGAGACAGGGTTTCACCCTGTTGGCCAAGCTGTCCTCAAACTCCTGACCTTGTGATCAACCCGCCTCGGCCTCCAATAGTGCTGGGATTATAGGTGTGAACCACCGTGTCCGGTGATTGGTGTGTTTTAAGGAATATTAATTTTACCTTTGGCACCCTTACTGAGTTGAAAGTGGTGATTAAATTACTTGACAGGATTAGTTAGGATGTAACTGCACGTGGTAAATTTGAGGTGTTGTTTGACAGAAATGCTAATTAAGCAATTATTGCAAGTACTAGAAGAGATTCATCTTTAGGTAGAGAGATGGATTGGATGAGGTTCTTTATAAATGCAAAAAAATCTGACAGTTTTTTCAATAAGGATTCAGTGTTTGTTAAGATGTGTTAAGTATGGAGGAACTAAGGTAAGTGACAATCCAGGCAGAAGGGTTTTAAATGTTTTCATGACTGCATATATTTAAGAACTACTTGAGATTTTTTTCTATGTAATTCCTAAGCTTTTAATTTTATTTTACAATTATTTTTGGCATGTGTAGTTTCTGACATCAGCATCTTGCCCAACTTACAAAGACTGGCTGCTATCTTTCTTGAATCTTTTTTGCATCGTATAAGCTGTCTGTAGCTTCTAACTCATTGATGCCTATGTGGCATCAATGAGTTGTGGCAAAACATACAGATTGTGCATCCAGCACATGGGCAATGGCACATTTTCCTCCATTCTCTTGGCTTTGAGGAGTCTGTCTTCCTTCATAAAAACCTCTAAATAGACTGGGTGCAGTGGCTCAATCTTATAATCCTAGTACTTTGGGAGGCCATGGTGGGTGGATCATGAGGTCAGGAGTTAGAGACCAGCCTGGCCAACAAAGTGAAAATAAAAAATTACAAATACTAAAAATACAAAAATAAACTGAGCCTCGTGGCTGGTGCCTGTAATCCCAGCTACTCAGGAGGCTAAAGCCAGAGAATCGCTTGAACTCGGGAGGTGGAGGCTGCAGTGAGCTGAGATCGCTGCAGTGAGCCAATATCGTGCCACTGCACTCCAGCCTGGGCGACAGAGCGAGACTCTGACTTAAAAACAAAACAAAACATAACAATCCCCCTCTAAATTAGGTTTTCACTATTGACCCTGAGCCAGCCAGATAGCTCCTAGCTGCTGTCCTGGATCATTGACGGTCACTCAACCTCAATGCCAGCATATCAGGTGGTTTTGTCAGGTTTTCTGAACTTAAAAAAGCCATCACCAGGGCAACCTGAGTAAAAAAATCATTACCTACAGTGTCTGTAGGCTTGTACCCTTCAGTGTAAGTGCAGAAAAGACTGAAACAAATCAAGGATCTAATGTTTAAAACGTAGGTTACTATCCAGATTCCCATCTGAAAACTGGTCAGGTCAGCAATTCTACCTATGGCTAGGAGGATTCTTTTGAGTATCAGGCAAGCGAACGCATGTCAAACGCTTAGCACATTGCCCAGCACATAAAGCGCTTAGCCAATGTTAGCAGCTGTATGATAATCCCTTCTAAGAAGCATAGTCCCTCTCTACAAATAAGGAAACAATGAGAAGTGACATTCTAACCCAAAGTCACCAACATTCACCCAATGGATACTGAGGCTTTTCCTGTGCCACTCTACAAAATGTTGTGATCAAGATATGAAGTAGACCTCCCAAACACCCAGCCTGCTCCCACAGCTGTAGGACTAGGAATGGCAGAAAAGGCTAAGAAATCCAGAGAAGTCCCCAAAAGGCCAGAGACCACAGTACCTTGGTTGCCCATGGCACTCTGAAGTCTGAGCCATCTCATGGGCATGACTGTACCAAGCATAGAGACTGCTGAATTTACCAAGAATCTAGACCATTTGGATTATTCGTCACTGATTTAAAGGGATGTGGGAAGCTTTTTTGAAAGAATAGCGTTTACCTTGAAGGGCCTTCCTAAAAGAGATGCCTTTTTTAAAAAAAGTCATAGGATCAGTGGTTAAGTCTCTAACATATGAAGAGCATATGCTGCCCAGCTAATGAGGTGAAGAATCTAAGCTAGATTTATTTCTGAGAAACAAAGACCAAAAGACTGCCTTTATAGCTCTATAACTCGTCAGTTACCTTGGGCTGAACTGCAGAAAAAACTTGATGACTAACACCTAAAACTCTGGAAACAAAGACACACACACTTCCAGGTGTGGATTTTTATTTTCACAAAAAGACAACAATGTCTTCCCACATACAAGTATTTACAAAACCCAGCTGATTCACCCATCTAGAACCTGGGTTTTCTTTCCACTTCTCAACATAGTTGGGAACATGGAAACATTAATACCCACACAATTCCCAGAGATGGAATTTATCCATTAAACAGTGCAGATTACCTAAAAGTGCACTTACCTGCACAACTCAGTCTAAGAACCTTGTGAAACAAACCTCATGGCCAAGGTTTCATTAATCTATTTGGTTTCATACCATGCAAACCTGAACAAGTGTGTTGCTACACTAAACCAAAAATTGGTTCTCATTTTACAATTAAAAAGGTTCTCAACACTTTAGCAACTATACAGAATATGAAGGTTTATTTCAAAAAAGATTACATTTTTTTTTAAACCAGGATACACAGATGCACTTAATGTAACAGTACCTTCTGCAAAAATAGGTTACATAATACTCAGAAATGCAAGGAACAATCTTATTCTCTAAAAATTAGACAGCTAAGACTTCTTAAGCTTAGACAGCCTTCAAAAGGGAGGCTGAAAATGCTTGGTGAAAAGAAGTAACTCTAGAGCCAGACACCACAGAGCTAAGGCTGCAAATTAAACCACTACCACACAGCTGCAAACTACTCTTTATATTCACACAGCATTAAACAAAATGAATTCAGTTTCATCTTTTCAAATGTGTCTTGGTGCTGCAAGAAAAAAAGTTGAATGATACACAAAACTATTAAAAGTTACAACAGAACTATTTAAACATCTTCTCCAAAATTGAGAAAAGCAATCATGTTAAATTTTTAAAAAGAAAAAGTCTGACAGAACTCTCAAGCAAGTCAGAGGTCCTCTTCATAAGTAGTCAAGTAAAGTTTACAAGAGTTTTCAATAAATTATCTTAAAACCAGGGCAGAGAGCTCATTTTCAGAATCGTCGTGGAGGTCCACCCTTAAATGGCTTAAATCCGGAGCCACTTCCTCTTGGCATGGAATTGCCACTGATTTGTACAATTCTATTAATTGGGGATGCATTACTGAAAAAGGTTTAAATGAAAAAAAATGTAAGAGAACAAAGAACAAATCATCACTGCAAATACTTACACAGCACTTACCATTTGCCAGGCACTGTTCTTGCTACTTTATTCAAAATAAATCATTTGCTCTTTTCAACAGTCCTTTGAGATTTGAACCATTACTAACCCCCCTTTACCGATGAAGAAACAGATCTGGAGGTTGAGTAACTCCGAAGGTCATGGAGCAAATAAAATGGTGGAGCAGACATTTGAACCTGGGCAATCTCACTTTGAAGCACCACTACTTCATAAGCCATTTGCTGATATGCACATGAACAGATTATAGCAGTATATCTCTTAAGTGTGGACACCAAACCAGTTATAACAGGCCTGTTAGAAATGCAAATTCTTATCCCCATCTCAAACAACTGAGAAGGAACTCTGGGGGTGGGACCCCCAGCAACCTGTGTTTTTTGGGGGGTTTTAATAAATACATATATATATTTTTAGACAGGGACTCACTCCCTTCACCCAGGCTGGAGTGCAGTGGCACAATCATGGCTCACTGCAGCAATCCTTGACTTCCTGGGCTCAGGTGATTCTCTCACCTCAGCTTCCAGAGTAGCTGGGACTACAGGCAAGCACCCCCATGCTCAGCTAATTTTTTTTATTTTCAGTAGATACAGGGTTGCACCATGTTGGCCAGGCTGTTCTCGAACTCCTGGGCTCAAAAGATCTGCCGGCCATGGCCTCCCAAAGTCCTGGAATTATAGGCATGAGCTACCATGACCAGCCAACCTGTGTTTTAACAAGCCCTCCAAGTGATTATGTTGTTTGCTAAAGCTTGTGAACTAAATTATAGGAAGTAATATAAGAAATATTTCTGGAATCTTTATCTGTAATGCAACAGAGCAGTTGTTAGTAACACAGAAAAAGCAGACCCTCTCCCCACCCCAAAAAACCATTAACAGGCCAGGTGTGGTGGCTCAGGTCTGTAATCCCAACACTATGGGAGGCTGAGGCGGGAGGACCAAGGAGAATTGCTTGAACTTGTGAGGCAGAGGTGACAGTGAGCTGAGATCATGCTACTGTACTCCAGCTTGGGCGACAAAGTGAGACTCCATCTCAGAAAAAACCATTAAGAAACCACACGATAAAAATCTACAGTGAAAGCCAGGTGCAGTGGTTCATGCCTATAATCCCAGTAGTTTGGGAGTCCGAGGCCGGAGGATCACCTGAGGAACAGGAGTTCGAGACCAGCCAGGCCAACAAGGTAAAACCTCTGTGTCTACTAAAAATACAAAAAATTAGCTGAATGTAGTGACACATGCCTGCAGTCCTAGCTACTTGGGAGGCCAAGGAAGGAGAATCACTTGAACCCACGAGGCAGAAGTTGCAGTGAGCTGAGATCGCACCATTGCACTCCGGCTTGGGCAATAGAGACTTTGATGAAGAAAAAAAAAAAACCACAGTGAAAGGTTCAGGCAGAATAAAACTAAATTATAAAAAGACTTAAATGCCAGGCTGAGGAATTTCGGCTTGATCCTGTGACCTGCAGCAGCTGCTTTTTTTGGTTTTAGAGCAGTAAATGGTATAACATAATGGGGGTTTTAACGATTTAGAAATAGGGTAATGGAGCATGAAAAGAATAATTTGGGAAGATCAGACAGAAGCTGAAATGAGGAAGGAATAGCTATGAGAAACATTTTTTGTAGAGACAGTTTTGCCATGTTGCCCAGGCTGGTCATGAACTCCTCAGTTCAAGTAATCCACCTACCTTGGCCTCCGAAAGTGCTGGGATTACACTGCCTGAGAAACATTAAAAATAAATAAACAAATACAACGACACAGCCAGGCATGGGGGCTCATGCCTGTAATGCCAGAACTTTGGAAGGCTGAGACAGGCAGATCTTGAAGTTAGGAGTTCAAAACCAGCACGGCCAACTACAAAAACTAGCCAGGAGTGGTGGTGTACGCACGTAATCCCAGCAACTTGGGAGGCTGAGGCAGGAGAATCTCTTGAAAGCTGAGATCAGCCACTACACTCCAGCCTGGGCAACAGAGCGATATTCTCTCAAAAAAAAAAAAAAAAGAACCACACGTAGAAATTTATGCTAGATACGAAGAAAGGTAAAGACGAGGCCCCTGTTTTTCTAGTCAGGATGAGTGAAATGGGTGGTGGCACTATCAAATTAAAAGAAGCTGGCAGCAACAAAAGGGATACAGAAATTTGAAATAGGAAAGAAATGAGTTTGACTGTGACCTCAAATTCATGGAAAGAGAAAAGCACCTACATGGCAATGGCAACATGAAACTGAAAAGAAACATCCGTGTCTAAAGCTTAGCCATAGGAAGGAGCATGCAAAGGCAGTCACAAGGGCAGAAAGTAAATGATGGTGCCTTAGAAAACAGACTCTCTCAAAATAAAGAAAAGTGACCGTGTGAAACAGTGTTTAAGCACCAAGGAGCCTGACAACTATGAAGATAAAAGAATCTATATTTATCAAGAGAAAAGTCATCTGTGACCTTTACAAACCAGATACAATGAATGTTGAGCTTGTGCAGGCTTACTGAAGTTTGATGCTATAAGTGTGACCATGGAATGGTAGTGACCTGGTTCACAGAGTCTCCTAAGAAAGAGGAATGGGAAAGAAAGGAGGACATGAAAGAGAGGGAAGCTGAAGACGTGTTGGCTGAAGGGCCACATCCGACCTCGGTGTGAAGAAAGTAAAGCTTGCTTCTCAACATATGAACAGATTTTGTGTTAAGTGTCTAAAAGCTTTGCCAAGAGTTTTAAAACGGAGGAAACAGAATACACTTTCAGTTTTTTCTAAGAATTTGAGGAATGCTAGGTAGGGAACAAGATGATGGTTCCAATGTGAGGTTAAGATTCATTATCTAGGGTGGAGAGGCTCACGCCTGTAATCCCAGAACTTTGGGAGGCCGAGGCAGGCGGATCACCTGAAGATAAGAGTTTGAGACCAGCCTGGCCAACATGGTGAAACCCCGTCTCTATTAAAAATACAAAAATTACCCAGGCATGGTGGCCCACACCTGTAATCCCAGCTACCCAGAAGGCTGAGATAAGAGAATTGGTTGAACCCGGAAGGCAGAGGTTGCAGTGAGTCAAGATCGTCCCACTGCACTCCAGCCTGGGCAACAAAGACTCCATCTCAAAAAAAAAAAACTTTAAAAAAAAAAAAAGGATTAATTATCTACTAGATCCTGCCATACACACACACATACCCATATCTAGATCAACTTGCCAGAATGTCACTGAATTCACTTACAAGGAAGAATACAAACTAACACATTAATATCAGCTGTTCTGCAAACACTCTTTTGGAAACTTTGAGTGGATACAGGAAATGTTCGGGAAGACCTAGGGTTTTCACTAGTTGCAATTCAGTCTCTCATTAATGTCAGAAGAAACTATAATGACTTTTATGGAAAGGATAAAGTGTTGGTTGTGTGCTGGCAGAAAAAGTCTAAACTGGTTAGTTATTTACCTTGAATGTTGAGTTATCATGCCTGCTCCTGCCCGGCCATCACCCATTCGCCTCGTATCATGATAGCTAGGCCCTTGAGAGGGTGGACCATGCCACTCTTTCCTTGGTCCACTTGTGTCCCGTCCATGGCGTTCAACCACATGTCGCTCCTCAGGATAGTGCTAAAAGAACAGCATATGAAAAGTCACTTGGCTGGGCGCAGTGGCTCTTGCCTGTAATCTCAGCACTTTGGGAGGCCGAGGCGGGCAGATCACCTGAGGTCAGGAGTTTGAGACCAGCCTGGCCAACATGGTGAAACCCTGTTTCTACTAAAAATACAAAAAATTAGCTGGGTGTGTTGCCACATGCCTGTAATCCCAGCTACTCGGGAGGCTGAGGCAGGAGAACTGCCTGAACCCGGGAGGTGGAGGTTGCAGTGAGCCAAGATGGTTCCATTGCACTCCAGCCTGGGCAACAAGAGTGAAAATCCATCTCAAAAAAAAAAAGTCACGACACCTCAGTTTCATACCAACTTACTTATATTGGTGTCCTTTTAATGTCAGAAGCAAATTAATAAGACATCTGACAAGATAAGATAAAAGGATGAGTAATGCAACAGCATATGAAGAGAGTTTATATCTATTTTGTAGCAAGAAGCTACTCAGGCTTCAGGGAAGGATATGGAAGAAAAGATTCAAATTTTAATTCCTTTTTTTTTTGAGATGGAGTCTCACTCTGTTACCAGGTTGGAGTACAGTGGTGCCATCCTGGCTCACTGCAACCTCCACCTCCCAGGTTCAAGCGACTCTCCTGCCTCAGCCTCCTGAGTAGCTGGTAGTACAAGTGCGTGACACCACACCCAACTTGTTTTTGTATTCTTAGTAGAGATAGGGTTTCACCATGTTGGCTAGGATGGTCTCGATCTCTAGACTTCGTGATCCACCTGTCTTGGCCTCCCAAAGTGCTGGGATTACAGGTGTGAGCCACTGTGCCTGGCCAATTCCTTTTTTTAAATTTTTAATGTTTTTTGGAGACATGATCACACTGTTGCCCAGGCTGGAGTACTGCACTGCAACTATAACTACTGCAACTCTTAACTGCTGGGCTAAAGTGATCCTCCTGCCTAGCTGGGACTATAGGTTGTGCGCCACCATGATCAGCTAACTTTTCAACTTTCTTATGGAGATGAGGTCTCACTATATTGCCCAAGCTGGTCTTAAACCCCTGGCCTCAAGTAATCTACCTGCCTTGGCCTCCAAAAGTGCTGGGATTAGAGGCACAAGCCACTAGGCCTGGCCATTAATTTATATTTCTGTATTTCCTGGCATCCAAGTGCTTTTTGACCCTTCATTACTTCAAATGCTTGGATCTTACATTGATTTTAAGAAGGCACAGACAGAGATCAAAACCTTTAGACAAGTAGGGGTGAGGCCTATGATCAGCCTATCAGGACAACATGCAAACAGCACACAGAAACAGGAGTTGTCAACTTGTTTTATATCATACTAGTTAGTATTATGGCACTTAGAAGGTGATACATTCATAACCATGGAAAACAGAGTAGTGAACACTCTGTTTAAAGCTGTTTAAGTCATTGCACCCAACCAAGAATATTTTTTAAAAAGGAAAAAGTGAGAAGGAAACATAAGTAGGGGCCAAGGATTCTGGATCCAGTTTGAAAGCCTCAATTTCTTAAAAAGAAATAAAATCAAAGTTATCATTAGAAAGGATTAGGCAGGGCGGGCCGGCTCACATCTGTAATACCAGCACTTCAGAGGCTGAGGGGGGCGGATCACAAGGTCAGGAGATCGAGACCATCCTGGCTAACAAGGTGAAAAGCCGTCTGCACTAAAAATACAAAAAAAATCAGCTGGGCGTGGTGGCACATGCCTGTAGTCCCAAATGCTCGGAAGGCTGAGGCAGGAGAATCACTTGAACCCGGGAAGTGGAGGTTGCAGTGAGTCAAGATCACACCACTACACTCCAGCCTAGGCGACAGACCCAGACCCTCTCTCAAAAAAAAAAAAAAAAAAAAAAAAAGGCTCCTTTACCAAATAAACAATTCTTAAATTTTTCTGGGAAGTTTAATAAAAATGGAGTATTTCAAGGCTAGTACTTTAACTCTTTGGACTACTGATGGTCAACTACTGACAGTAAAGTATGAGAAAAATATAGATTCATTTTACAAATTAATGTCTCTCAATCATTCCTATCTAACTAATCTAGGCCACATCAAAATGCTACTGTATATCCAGAGTAGCTCATACATCCTCTAAATGTATGTGTGCAGGCTGGCCGCAAGCCTCCCGCAGGATTTACCTGTGCTCCACTTCCTCGATCTGTGATGACTCCTCTGTCTCCATCTCTGCTTCCATACCCCGAGGTGCTGCTACGATTCCCAGGGGGTGCACCTCTCACGCTGTGCCCTGATACTTCTCTCCCAGATCTTTCTGGTCTTTCGACTCTGTTAAACAAAACATAAAAACATACATGATCCAAACTTTACTCTTTTTAACCCCGATGGATTAGACCACCAGGAGAGCATTACAAAGTACACAGCTACCTTGTTTCCCGTTTGTCAGTGGACATGCTTCCTTCACTTTTCCAGCTGGTGGGTCTGGAAGGATTAGGCCCTGCCTCTCGAGGATGTCTAGGATGAGTGATGTCAGGCCTGTCATGAATGATCACTGTTCTCCTTTCATCTCGCTCCCCTCGTACTTCTCGCCTGTCTGAGTCTCTAAGTTCATTTCTTGGTGGTGGAGGCTCATTTCTTCTGGAGTCACTGAAATTTTTGGGATATCTTTCGAAGCTTGGATCTTCCCTTCGTGCAGTAGGTCGTGCTTTTTTCCCTTCACTTTGACCAACAAAGCGATCCCGCCTATTGATTAGAAACAAAGAATATAGGTCCTAGAAGTGCTTACTTGAGTGCTTAATTCTTCTTAACTTTGTCTGCATAACCTATAATGATGAAACCAAAAAATGAACTTAAGGCAAAGCCATGGAAAAAAGCTAAGTTATTATTACAATTCATTTTCTTTTAAACTGAACTAAGTGTCTAGCCTAAAGGTTGGTTTTTTAGCATTCAGGAGAAATGATACCAAACACTCAAAGTCACTACCAAGCTGAAGAATGTTTTACTGTTATTAACAGTTGAGGAACATCCAAAGCAATCAGTGCTCCCACAGTTTTAAAGATAAGAAGAGGCTGGACGCGGTGGCTCATGCTTGTAATCTCAGCATTTTGGGAGCCCGAAGTGGGTGGATCACTTGAGCCCAGAAGTGTGAGACCAGCCTGGCCAACATGGCGAAACCCTGTCTCTACTAAGAATACAAAAATTAGCCAGGTGTGATGGTGCATGTTTAGAATCCCAGCTACTTGGGAGGCTGAGGCATGAGAATCGCTTGAACCCAGGAGGCAAAGGTTGGAGTGAGCCAAGATCGTGCCCCTGCACTCTAGCCTGGGAGACAGAGTGAGACCCTGTCTCAAAAAAAAAAAAAGTAAAATAAACATAAGAAGATAAAGTCAACCTATTCAGTGGTGTTCTATTTAATTAATTTGGAATACTGAATCACATTCACTTTAACAGAAACAAAAATCATGTAATTTGTTCTGAACATTCAGTTCTGACCTGATAGTTAATTAAGATTTTAGGAGAAACAGTTATCACTAGCAAGTCTCATAAAATAAATATAATAATTTTCAACATATCTATCTACCTTTCAAAAGATGAAGACTGTACTGCTGAACTCTCAGGAAACCTGCCCCTCTCTCGGTGATCAAAGTCATTAAATCTGTTCTGTTGGCGAGAGTAGTCAGATCCATGGCCAAATCGTGCATCTGTATCTAGAGACAACTTTTTATTGTCGCTCCAGTAAGGATCATCTCGCCTTGAAGAGAAATATTTGCTCGTTTACATAAATTACTTCTACAGTAATCAAACAACATTTACTTGGAGTCATACACACCACATGTTAGAACTGTGGACACAACAGGGCTAGTAAACTCAAGATATAACACACTCAGGAGTACAAACTAGCAAAGACTTAATTGTTGAATTATGTAAAGTCAATAGTGTGAGAAGAATTTAAACGAGAGGAAAAATAGTTGAAAAACTACCTGTCTTAAAATTATTAAATGAAAAGACAAACAAAATACTTGAAACCACTTGATAATAAAATTCTAACCAGCAGTTCACAACCTCTTCAGTTATCCTTAACTTTGGAAATGTTAGAGTGGAAGTCAGAAGCACAATTCATTCATTCCACCTATTTCTCTATTTCTAAAATCAACTTAATTTCACAGAATTTATGTTAAGAAAATTAAATGGGCATATTTATATTTTTAAATCTATATGAAGTATGAGTGCAAACACATAATGGAATCTTCCAATCTCCTCAAGTTTATGACTTCCATTTCTGTACTATCTGTACTACCTTTAAATGTTCAAAATCTGTTTAATTATTACTGAAGCCTACTATGACAATGTATTTTCCGTGTGTTTATATTTTAACTGATCCTGAAAGATAACAGTGAATTAGGTACTAATTAAAAATACGATTAGTAGTGACTTTGTCCTAGATAACTGGTAATAACTCTAGCTCCACAATATCATGGCAGCCTAATAGTCTGAGCATGGGACTATGAGTCCAGAGTGGTTGTAATCCAGGCTCTGTCACTTACAAAATATTTCAACAATGAAATTTCATAATGAAAAACATTTGGCATCAGAAAGGCAGACAGGGCAAGAAATGCAGACTGTTCCCACTCGCCAATGCACTGGGTCTACCCTAGTACTGTAATCCTTCCCATCCCTGTTGATCATGACTTTTATTCCAGTGATGGGAGCCTGTACTTTCTAATTCTCTAGTCTTAGCCTAAAGGGACTAAAACAGCAAGTGTAACTGTTAAGGAAGAAAGTAACTACCTGTGATCTACATCACGTGGGCGTTTCAAGGAATTCCTTTTTTCTTGTTCATAACGAAGCTGCTGTTGTTGCCGTCTGAGTTCCTCTCTTTCTCGAGCAATCCGTTCAGCTTCCTTACGACGTTCCTTCAGACAACAAAGAAGGAAGAACCAACCAAGGCAAAATGAAAACATAAGGTAAGTATACCTGCAATCTTGTTTTAACCCTGTCACTAAGAAACCACCGTAAGCAAAGACCAGACAAAACAAACCTGGGATACATATATTTCATTTCAATAATCTAGGCTATAGCTATTGTTCTGCAACATTAAAAATAACAAGGACTGGGTGGTGAAAGTTGGCAAGTATTTGGGAAGGTCAAGTTTAGTTTAATTATTCGACTAAAACAAAAGCACCTAAAGGGAATTAGAAATAGCATTCTTAATATGTATGGAGACTAAGTGCCTTAAAACCTTGAGGTGCAATTCTGCAAAGAGAGGCATTATTTCCTTCCAGCCTTGGGAAATCATTCCCACTACAATATGTAAGGAAATTGTTATTATTTTCTAAGACTGGGATAGTGACAGAGCCTGGATTACAACTACTCTGGACTCATAGTCCTATGCTCAGACTATTAGGCTGCCATGATATTGCAGAGCTAGAGTTATTACCAATTATCTAGGACACAGTCACTACTAATTGTATTTTTAATGAGTACCTAATTCACTGTTATCTTTCAGGGACACTTAAAAGCTCATTAGCTAAACTCATTCTATAGACGCTTTACCATGAGTAAAGCAAATTTTAGGGCAAAAATCACAGAGTTTCAAAAAGGTGAGTTATTTAAGATGAAAAGATTTTCTGACTGCACCTGTTCAATACGAATGCGTTCCCTTTCCAAGCGTTCGCGTTCCATTCTCTCTCTCTCTAGTTTTTGCCTTTCAATTTCTAGGCGCTCTCTCTCTCTCTGTAAGCGTTCCCGTTCTTCCCGTTCACGAATTATTCTAATGCGTTCTCGCTCTCGACGCTCTCTCTCTGCAATCTCTCTTCGTCTACCAAAAATCAGTATTTAGAAATACTTAAATTATGCTAGCACTGTGTGAAAGAGAATAGCTTTGAATTTGAATTTTTCCTTGAGGTTGGCAATTTTAAATTTCAACTCAATCTAAGAAGTTTTAATGTAATTGGAAACATAATTCAAAGTAAAACTTTAAACAGATCCCAATATTTTCACTTATTTGCAAATAAGACTGTCAACTGAGCAGCTAAATTTTATAGAGTAGTTGCCTCTTAGATGATTCCTGTTTAAATAAAAATCACTATAATAGTCCATTAATCAATTGACATTTTAGAAGGATGTAATCTGCATATACAAATTTACAAAACTACAACTTCCAACACTTGTTTTTGATGGAAAAAGCTCTAATACCTACTATATATTCTATTATATCTCCTTAAAATATATACTCTTTTGATGATTTGGGATCATAACAATGAACATCAATAATAGCATATACTACATATAACAAAATAGCATCCTCAAGGGCTATTTTGGAATGTTTACTATCCTATGATAGATGCCTCCGGGTAACGTGTTTTTCTGAGTCAGACGTAGTTGAATTGTTCACTGAACTGAACTGTTATTGTATTAGACTTTTAATGTTATTTTCTTACTGTACGGTAGTCAGCATCCTTTTCTGTCTATTATCAGCATGTCTTCTTCTAGTAACCCAGTGGTTCTCAAAGAGTCAGTA
The DNA here is from genome assembly GCA_963574635.1 of Cheracebus regulus. Lineage (NCBI taxonomy): Eukaryota > Metazoa > Chordata > Mammalia > Primates > Pitheciidae > Cheracebus > Cheracebus regulus. The sequence goes on from CAUYQU010031623.1 coordinate 44,586, forward strand.
CTATTTCTACAGAAATTGATGGGGTATTTTTAATTATCACAATACCATGGGGCAGATACTAGTGTTTAGTGTATGAGTATAAAGGAATCTAACTATCTCACTGATGCATGGAATAGTGAGGATAGTCGTACACAACAAGAACCATCCAACACTTCTCACACCTCTCAGATGCCACAATGGACATTCATACCATTAAAAACAACCAAACACCTTAAGCAAAAAGTAACATCTGAGTCTAGAACTCAACCCCATTTTTAATAAATGCTAAGTTTGTTTGTTTGCTTTGACATGGTTTTATATATTCTAGAATTTCTAATAATGCAACTCTATATAAAGAGAAGGAAAATTATACTTTCTTGAGACCTTTACTAAGAGTTGCTCAGGATTTCAGAAATCATGTCATAAGGTCAACACTACTTCTGGTATTTACTAACCAATACAATGTATCAACTGACATACTTCAGTCTGTATTTGGAGCTGTCACATTCTTAGTGAGTCTAAATAGGGATGCAAACATCTGACTACTTCATTAAGTCATGCCTAAACATTCATATCTGGAATATATATTTTTATTATAAATTACTTTTATTTCTCCTTTATATTATAGTTAAGCCATTACATTAATTTTTTTGGAAATTATTAATATAGGTTAAGTATGTAATGCATCAATTTCATTTCAGAATAGTAAAGGCATTGCAACATTTTTTCATATAAAAGGGACTTTGGTCTGATAGGTTTTGAGAATCACTGCCCTAGTTGCTTCTCAGTCCCACTCTCTTATCAATCTGTTGTCAACTAAATAAAACAGGAAGCTAGGCACATTTGAACCTCATCTTAAAAAAGAGAAAATGGGTTCTGTGTGCTACAAGGATTACTTACTTTTAGTAAAGTTATGTGGCAATTATTGTACAGTATTATCTAAGTTGCTAAAAGTATCTCTGGTAGTTCCTAACACTCTTGTGAATGAATAGATGAAATTCCATGACAAGTAACCCCTGGACAAGATAAGTTAACATTAGAAAAAATATACTATAAAACACACCCACAACACTATTTTAAGTGTCATCCAAAAACTGATATACAAAAGTAAACTGGCCCTCATAATGAACTTTTGAGATATGGCCACTAAAAATGGAAACATCTTGCTTTGTTTATATTTTCCATTTGTTTTAAAGAGAATGCTTACTTTGGCATACAATCTAAATACCATTAGGTTCACAGGGCAAATATTCCTTCTCTTAGGCACTAATGCAAACAATAAATTTTTGCTAAATTTGTTGTTAAAATTTCAGATTACAGAATTTGAACACTATAGCTACTCTGAAACTATCTTATCTCAAATTTTTCCTTTAAAGTCATATTTTTTATGGCAGCAGCTTTGGTGTTGAGGAAAGAGCATTGGACTTGGAGTCAGAAGACTTGGGTCTGAGTCCCGACTCTGCCACTTGTTAGCCATGTGGCATTGGAAGAGTCATTTAGCCTCTCTGGGCCTCCATTTTTTTAACTGTATAATGGGCATAACTAGCCTTACAGAACTGTTGAGTTGGAGATAACGATGAAAAAGCACTTTGTAAACTGTAAAGTGCTATGCAAACTTAATAAATCATTAGATGCTACCGTACTTCTTTAAGGTGGCAAACAGTTTTCTGTAGGATTACAATTTCCAGAAATCTGGCTTACAACTAGTGTTAAATATTTACCTATATTTAAAGACAGGTATAAAATAGACTCTCTTCCTACCTTCGAAGTTCCATTGCTCGTCGCAGCCTTTCAAAACGAAACACATGTTCCTTCAATCTTTGTTCCTTCATCTTTTCAAAAGTCAAGATTTCTTTCCTTCTGTAGTCTTTATCTCTTTTTTTATCTAGACTAGCTCTCTCCTTTTCCTTACTTCTTCCATGAATCTATAGAAAAAAATTATAAAAACACTAGAAATTAAAATATTGTGAGGCTCTTTTTTTCCCAAGTTTAGCAGGTCATTTAAAAAGTTCAAATGACTAGTAACATTTTCTTTTCTTAGGTTTGCTAGCATACAAGTACATAAAGATGGTTATGGAAAAAAACAATCATTTTCTTTTGTAAACAGCTTAAGTAGTATACAATTATCCTGATCAGGGACTTACTTTCTCGTATCTTCCTCTTCTTGATGGTCTACAATGATCTCCTTTAGTTTGGTCTAATATTACCATATGTCCTGGACTCTTTGAACCTAAGGGAAAAAATTATACAAAATAAGTGGCTAAAAATTTTCATTGAAAAAGAGAACATGTAGGTAAAAATGGTAAATTCTGATAGTCAAAAACCAATACAGGAATTAAAAAACCTACTCATTCTACAAGAACTTAAATGCAAAGAGTTGTTTAAACAGTTCAGTCTGCTAACATAAATTCTTTCAGTGATAGCAAAGTATCCTAACTCAATACTACTGATCAATGACCATTTTAAGTCAGCCGAGAATATTAAGAGCTTAGCTGGAAGAACACACTCTGTTTCCCCAGAATAGAAAAGAAGACCATTCCTCCTACTAGACTTCCTTTGCTACCACAATGACATCTAACAACAAAGCTTACGTATCTGGATTATAATTTCAGGTTTTCCCTTCCACTGTAAAAATTAAGCAGCAGAATGCATTACAAAGGGATTGAAAAGATGTATAGCATACTTATTCGCTTCTTTTCTTCACTTTTTTTAATCGATTCTGATGTTTGGCCACTTGCTCCATTATCATTCTTTTCATCTTTACCATCTATTTTCTTAGTATCCTTGCTTTCTTTTTTTTCAGATTTCTCAGATGATCTTTTCTCTTCTTTTTTGATAGAGGCTTGTGTCCTGACCATACCACCCCAGACAAAAAAACAGAATGAGTACTTCATAATGTAACAAAAAAAGTCTATCTGCTTATCAAATAAATAAAAATAATAAATCCTTACTTGCTACTTCTATCACTCATATTTTTTTTATCTCCAGAACTTCTTGAACTACTCTTTTCATCATTTTCTTTCTTCATTTCTTTCTTACAGGGATCACCTTTTACCTGAAAGGTTCAAACCAGAAGAACAATTTATACATATGATTACATTTTTATGATTATAACAAGTGTGCTAATGGCAGAAAATTGGGAAAACATAGAAAATTATAAGGAACGTAAAAAACTACAAATACATAAAAATTAAAAATAATTGCTAATTCTATTCCCTGCTAGTGTTAACAACTTGAGTTAAGAATTAGCCATCAAATTAAACTTGCTTTGATAAACAGGTAAGCTTACTTTTTCAACAGAAATCAGCTGTCCATGCAGCTCAGTGCGATGAAGATGTGCAATACACCTGGACACCTCTGTGCTTGAAGACATAGTTACAATGCCATAGCATTTTGCCCCAGGACTTCGAGCATTTGTAACTACTTTTGCACTCAGAACCTATAAAATGAGACTGTAGTTTACAAAGTTTTATAATGTTACAACTACACACACTTCTAAATATGCAAAACTTTACAACCAAAACTATAAAACTACTTAGATTGAGTTGAAATTTAAAATTGCCAACCTCAAGGAAAAATTCAGGGTATATCTTATTCTGTTTCTTTTTCTTGAGATGGAGTCCTGCTATCGCCCAGACTAGAGTGCAGTGGTGCGATCTCGGCTCACTGCAACCTCCGCCTTCCAGGTTCAAGGGATTCCCCCTCCCTCAGCCTCCCAAGTAGCTGGGATTGCAGACACATACCACCACACCCAGCCTGTTTCATATTCCTGTGATCACCATCTACCTTACTTATCTTAATAAATATTCAGGGGAACAATTTAAAGTGCCAAAAAGCAATTTAACCTTCTTTTTATGTTTATTTTCTCCCCTCAAGTATGTAGCCGAAACACGATCTCATCAATGATTTGATGGTACAATTAATAAAAGCAAATAAATTGGATTTGGATAAAAATATCCCTATCACAGGCCCACCCTGAATATCTTTAGAGAAAAAATAAGTTTCTAGTATTTGATTGATGAGTATTTACACTTGTCTATAATGAGTAAAGAATCAATCACATATAAAAAAGCAGACTTAGGGTAAAAATGCGCCCTCCGAAAAACACCCTAAAGCTTGAAAGACAACACTTTCCATCTATGTGCTTTTAAAATGTGTATTTTATGAAAGTGACAAATAATTTCAATTCTGTAAGATGGACAGTTAAAGAGACAAGGTAAGGATGGATGAGTGAGAAGAAAAGCAAGAGAGAACGATCCAGTGCTAAACAGAGGAGTAAAGCAATAAAGCTGGGAAGAAAGAAACAGGGAAATTAGGAGTCTTATGGTGTGGGTGTCTAGAACCAATCAACTTTTACCTCAACCCTAGGAAGGGCTGATCTGCCCCAGAGCCATTAAATTTTAAAATCCACAGGTCTTCTTACAAAGTATATGGTATCCTCATACAGTTTTACCACTAATAAATACCAGCATTAAAATACTGTTTTCACATCTCTAACAATACATTATTAAAAACAGAACAAAAAAATATAACACAGCCTATCATGGGACTACAATTCTCATTGTTCTGTATCTGACACCTACAGGAACATCCTTTACTCTCAGGCAACTCACTAATTAAAGCCAGGGAAAAAAACCCTCCTAAAATCAAAAGAACATGTTTTGGACCAATACTGGTTATTAATTCAGTAATTTTAATATTTGAAAGCCTATCATGTGCACATGAAGTACAGTAAATAAGGTCCCTGACCTTAAAGAGCTGGACTACATTAACTATGGAGTACATTAACTACGATGTATATGAAAAATTACAATCTAAGTAGACAGTATTGAGTGCCCTCAAGGGTGCAGCTCATTCCTAAAAGCATTCGTTATTAATTGAGTATTCTTTGACTACTACTCATTCTCTTCCTTTAGGTCTCCCCTTAACTGCCAGAGAAACTTTTCCTGATGAACTAATCGCAGTAAAGCCTCCCCTTTGTAACACCAGTATACTTTTCCTTCACAGCACTTATAACAACTTCTGATTAAGAGTGTGTGTGTGTGTGTGTGTGTGTGTGTGTGTGTGTGTAGGTTTGGCTCGGTGGCTCACACCTAGAACAACTTCTGATTAAGTGTGTGTGTGCGTGTGTTTGGCGCGGTGGCTCACACCTAGAATCCCAGCACTTTGGGAGGCTGACATGGGTGGATTACCTGAAGTCAGGAGTTTGAGACCAGCCTGGTCAACATAGTGAAACCTCGTCTCTACTAAAAATACAAAAATTAGCCAGGTCCAGTTGCTTATGCCTGTAATCCCAGCTACTAGGGAGGCTAAGTAAGGCATGACAATCACTTGAACATGGGAGGCAGAGGTCGCAGTGAGCCTAGATTGCATGGCGGCACTCCAGCCTGGGTGACAGAGTGAGACTGCATCTCAAAAGGAAAAAAAAGTTCATATATATACTTAATATGTTTTATTAAGTTTTAATATATAAAACAATATATGTTTATATATAGTTTAAAAGTATCTATCTATCTATAGCCAGTTTTACATTAAATCTTTTTTTTTTTTTTGAGATGGTGTCTCATGTGTCGCCAGGCTGGAGTGCCGTGGCATGAGCTTGGCTCACTGCAACCTCCACCTCCTGGGTTCAAGTGATTCTCCTGCCTCAGCCTCCAGAGTAGGTGAGAATACAGGCCAGTGCCACCATGCCCAGCTAATTTTTGTATTTTTAGTAGAGATGGGGTTTCAACATGTTGGCCAGGCTGGTCTTGAACTCCTGACCTCGTGATCCGCCCGCCTGGCCTGGACTAGAAGTCTATAACGAAGATCATATCTGGCTCCCCCCAATCCCCCATGAATTATATATCCCATTGCCTGATAATAATCTAAATATCAATATATTTTCAAGATGTCCAAATCAGGCTCAGCAATGTGTTAGATCCCATGCTACTTGCTAAAAAGTATCACGATGAATAAACTTAGTCCTTGGCTTAAATAGGTTTAAGGTTTGGAATACAAAGATCCCGAAGGCTCAGAGAGAGAGACAGATTAAATGATAACACACTATTTATTCCCTAACTCTCATCTACCATTCCCACAGAACTCAGTAATTAGGTCTATTAACAGTCCTAAGAGATACAATAAATTAGAAGATATTTACATAATACTATTTAGAATACAATCCTCATTTCAAAGGCAGATACGAGAATGACGGATAAAAAGGTAAAAAGAATGTACCTTTCCATATTTGCCAAAGAGGTTCTTCAAATCAGCGGCTTTGGTATTGGATGAAAGTCCACTAACCCAGATATTTTTAGTTGAGCTTCCACTGCTACCACTAGTACTACTTGTACTTCCTAGAATAGATTTAATATCAGATTTTTAAATACCTCAATCAGAACTTTTATACAAAACTGTAAGGGCCACGTTCTTTCGAAACTGTAATTCTGATAGTATGATGTTACTGTATCAAAATCCTGAGTTTACTATTAATGAAATCAAATAGACAACATAACTAGTTATGAAAAAAATCTGAATATATACACATTTCCTATTGTATGAGTTCTAAGTTTAAGAGGGTAAAAAATCAAATATATGCCTCGAACTTTTGCTGCTCAGTTTTAATAATTTATACTCTACCACTATTGAATAGAGGCAACTAGGAAGCAGTCATTTAGGAATGAACAGACTGCTTAATTGCCATATCTGCTGTGGTTTAGATCATGAGAAACTGAAGTGGAAGAAGAAAAAAGTCAGAGCAAGGTATATATTTTACAATAACTTATATAGTTAATAACAAAAACTAACCAACTGGTACACCTTCATTCCCTATCAGAGAATAGGTAAAACAAAATGGGAATTACATGCAGCTGGATAACTAGATTCAATAAGAAACAATCTTCTAAAACAAAACAACTACAAGATTAAGATCAGAGATCTCAAAATCCTTTAGAATAGGTAAATGATTGTATGAACCATTTCTGTACTATGTCACACACAAATTATGGCTTCGTACTTATAGAGGCCTTATCTTAGGATACAGGCCTGGCCAGTCACCCTTTTCTTTAATTGTGCTGTAATAAAAAGGAAATTTTCATTCACTTGACTTTATTTGGAAAACAATTTTTACTAACTTTGAAAGAAACAGTATACAAGCAATTAAAAGGAATAATTTCTATACTTCACGTTATTATATGGAGAAAGAGTGAAAATTTTAGATGTTTTAAAAAATTACATGTGTTAACAGTTGTGAAACTACAGTCAGTGTAGCCTTAGAGAGAGAGAAGACAACATACACTTGGCTCAAATATTTTAAATATTAATGGTTGATACTTTTCTATTCTTAAGGCATTCATCAAAGGATCTAATGAAATGTTAACTCAGTGTTTGTGTATCATTTTTGTTACCAGTAACATCTGGGCCCAGATACTTTACTCATTATAGAAAAACTTTTTTTTTTTACTAATAGGAAAAAAAGGTATTTTTTAAGCAAGACCAGACAATTCACAAATCACATCCTTACAATTTCTATTTAAAATAAACTACAGAGGATGCATATAATTCTTTATACACTTAGAAGATATTTTAAAGCTTTGCAGTATCTGAATGTTTTATTTTCCCTTAAAATGCTTTTGTAGAAAATAAGTATTTTTCAAGTAAACACAGTACATGTACAAGATAAAACTACAGCTCACAGGCATGAGGTATCCAAAGATTTCTCAATACCAGAAACCAACTAAATACTGCACCTTGAAACTTACAAGAATTAAAAAAAAAAAAGAAAAAACCACTAAACTTCACAAATACAAGTATTATTTAAAGACAGAACAAGGAAAAGGTTGTGATGATATATAGTAGTTATAAATGAATAACAAAAGATAAAATACTTCTGAAATTATAATGTAAGAAAATATCTATCAATATTCAACACAGACCCTTAGTCAATGGGTTTTTAACATACCCAATACCAGTTTACAAAGTAAGTAAACAGTAATGCATCAATCACAGTTTTCTGTAATCTATGTAATTCCATAGTTTATATAATGACCATCTCAAGTTTCTAGTTTGTCAGTAAAATTTTTAAGGATTAAATGTCAAAGAAAACACTGTGCAACTACTACTTTTTAATGAAAATATGAAAAGTCAACACTGCAACAAATAGGGGAAAAAATCTTTTACCTTTGTCATCTTTAGATGATGTCTTGCTGTCTTTAGATTCCTTTGAAGAGCTAAAGAGGCAAATCACCAGAAGAAAATTGAAAACAAAAACAAAAACCCAAAATCGAACAGCTTGATATTCACTATATTTCCAACTAGTGCTATTTATACAAATTAACAATTCCAAAGGCCTAGATTAGATTATTTGAACAAATGACTCCCTGAGGATTCTTGCACTGATTTTCCCCAAGATGCCTGAAGATCTAGATTTTCTGATAATTCTATTCAGTGGAAATATGGCCATCTTCTCCAGATTTCAGGACTGGGACTTGACTTCATTTTGTGTTCTTAGAACTGATAGTTGTTCATTAACCATCATCACAAGGATTTTAAAAAATAAAACACAAAAAAATTGTCAATTTGAAAAAAAACAACAAAAAAACCAAATATATGCTGACATTCGACAATGCAATCAGTAGAACACACTGCATTATTATGACGATCTTGAAAATTTTTAAAAGTAACTTATGACGGTCAAAAATATTATAGGCAGGATCATAAGACACTAATTACTGTACATGTTCTTGAAGCCACCCCCTTAATGTAGAGCGATCTTATTGAATGCTGGAATTCAGTATCGTAAAGAACTGACATAGAAAAACAAACCTCTTTGCTTGACCAGAGGCCCCAGTAGACGAGGGCCCTTTCTTCAAAGTATCCTTTTCTTTGTCTCCAGATTCTGCTTTCTTAGAACTTTCTCTGGCTTCCTTCTCGACAGGGTCACCCTTCACGCAGTCTTCCTTCTTACCATCTTTATGGTTCGCATTCATCTCATAATCCTTGCTTTCCTTCTCCGGGCTCTGTGCAGTGGTGTCCTGCCCATCTTTTGGCTTACTTGCTTCAGAATCTGTAATTTTCACATTTTTACCTGTTTCTAGGAGGTCATCACCATCAAAATCCAGAGTGATGGCATCTTCAGCCTGGATTGTGACCGAGATGTTGTCATCCTCAGCTTCTTTCACAGTCGTATGAGTTTCCATCTCTTCATGAGCTGTGTGATCAGCCTCAGCTAGGCTCCCTTCTGAAGGAAGAGGTTTAGATACTTCTTGTGTACCATCACCAGAACCTGCTATATCTAAGAGGATTTAACAGGAATAAATATGGCAAAACAAGAAGTTTAAACAATTTCATATTCATAAGCTAGAATAGGACCTAGAAAATATAAAGCCAGTTATTAGCACTGATGGAAGATTAGGAAAAAAAAAAAAAAAACACAAGGGTATTAACTAACATAAACAATCCTTTACCCAGGATCACTTATTCTTCATGGAAAAAATGATTTCTACATACAAACACCAAACAACAATAATGAGAAAATGGTTCCATCCTGAAGATACCAGCTCTTCATTTCTGGTTATAAGTTAATGGCATATGGAAGATTTTGTTCCTCCATGGGACAGTGACAAAAGTGCAGATTGTTGTTCAATGTTCAAATTATCCTGGGATTGAACCCTAGTGACCTTCAGAACTCCCATGGTGACTTCTTGAAAGGTCACAGTCTGAGGATATCAGTCAGTCTTCAAAGTATTTCAGGGCTCCATCTTTTCCACTCTTCATCACTTGAGTAGTCCAGAGTTGTACGGAAAACTGGTACAGAAGGCTCCGAAGATGCTCCTGCTCCGTAACGTTCAGGAAATTGGTTATTTCCCGTCTTCATCCTGTCCAGTCAGTCTGCAATTACTGTTTTCAAAGATGTCTTGCATTCCCCCAAAATAGAAAGGCTTCAGGCATGTGAGATTTTCAGTCAGTAGCTTTACTTCATCATTGCTTCTCGGCTTTTTATTTGCCTTGGTTAACCCTGCTTCATGTCCTTTCTAGTCCACTGTAGGATCCTCTGACTTCTGTGCAAGGACTCTTCCATAACCTCCTACTGACCACATGTATTGCTACTGTTGCCCCTGTAATTGTATTGAATGAGATAGCTCGTCTAAACTACTAAAATTGTCAGACGACTGTATGAAAGTTTCTCTAAGCAGCAAACACAAAGTCAGTCTCCTGGTCATTCATCATTTTTAGGACTAGTTGTAAAATTCACTGTGAGTTATGCACTAGGACTCCAATAAGCACATATGAGTTACTGCAGTGTCAGTCTTAAGAATTTAATCAACTTACCGTATACCAGAAGTAATTTTAAAAATAAAATTAAAATTGGGTTAAAGAAAAAACAGCATTGTTCACTACAGTAACTAATATGTACTATTAAGTTAGAATATATCTTTAGTTTCTAAAGAAAATTAAAACCAATTGGAAAATAAAATCAAGATGCTAACTTAATTCACTAAATAGATAAATTTGAAAATATACTAATTTCAAAAATAAGATTTCAAAAAAGGAATGCTTTATTTTCACATAATTTACTGTTTTCTAAATGTTAGCAATTTTTAAACTCTATTTAGCATCAAACATACCTTTCTCATTTTCTTCTTCCTCACCATCCTGAAATTCAAAGAATAATCAAATGTAAAATGAATTCACATAAAACTATATTTTAGTAATAGTACAAAACCAGTCAAGTTAAAAGTGGTGGATAATTTAATAATATTATTTAGGGATACCTAACACTAACAAATAAATAGGCTATTCCAATCAAAACCAGAGTCTATGTAGAGATATATGTGGTACAAGTTTGGTACATTTTAGAAAAGAGGTATATCTATCAATGAGTAGATCAACAACAAACTAGATTAGTTTCAGTATTCAAAACTAGTTTGTATAACCCAATTCTTACTCATATTAAAGAGCTGTCAATAAGAAGACTGACCTGATTATATATTTTATGTCACTCAGTTCACAGGTACTCTTACCTAAGATATATTTTATTCAAAATAGTACCAGAAAGTATAATCTGTAGACATAACTTTCAAGTGCTTGAAGACACAGTAATAAAACAAACAAACCACACTCCCCTTTAAGTATATCAGACATTAGAAGAATAGTTACTAGGTCAGTTTCAAATTATTCATTCTTTTAATTTGTTAAAAGTGAGTTCATATCACACCACTGCACTCCAGCCTGGGTGACAGAGTGAAACCCTGTCTCAAAAAAAAAAAAAAAAAAGTTCATAGTTGTCACACATATACTGATGGCCAAGCCAATTTTTAAATGGCTTTGTGCTATAGATAATCAAAACAAGTAACCCACACATTAAAAAACAATGATTTTTGCTTATATAAATTAAGAATGCAGTAGGATTTAAAAAAAGGACAAAAAAGAAAAAATGATTTTAATTTTAAAATATTTGACGGTTTCACTAAAATTAAAATTAGGAATGTGCTAGCTTAAAAATAGAAGTCTCATAAAGGGGAGAAGCTTAATTTACTCTACCAAGCAAATACTACAAAAATCACTAAAGTAATCACACCAACACGGAACCAACATTTTCCCAAATACAAGATTATAAAGAATAAAGTAATACGCATTATAATCTCAATAAGTGAAAAAAATTAAAGAATCATTTCATTTTTCAGAGACGAGTCTTGCTACTGATGCTCAGGCTGGTCTTGAACTCCTGGCCTCAACCTGATTCTCCCACCTTATCCTCCCAAGTAGCTGGGATTACAGGCACAAACCACTTAAGATTGGCTTAAGAGTTTGTTTTTGTTTTTTTGTTTTTGAGACAGGTTCTTGCTCTGTCACTCACTGTAGCCTCGACCCTCCTGCCTCAGCCTCATGAGTAGCTGGGACTACAGATGTGCATCACCATGTCCAGCTAATTTTTTTAAAAATTCTAATTGAAGGTGAGGTCTTGCTATGTTGCCTAGGCTGGTCTGGAACACCTAGGCTCAAGCGTTTCTCCTACCTCAGCCTTCCAGAGTTCTAGGATTACAGGGCAAGCCACTGTGCCTTACCAAGGGTTTTAATAACTTTTTTTTTAAGATGGAGATTTCAGAAAAGGATTGCTTTATTTTGGTCTGTCACCCAGGCTGGAGTGCAATGGCACAATCTCGTCTCCCCGCCACTTCCACCTCCTGGGTTCAAGCAATTCTCCTGCCTCAGCCTCCCAAGGAGCTAGGATTACAGGCGCCCATGATCACGCCTGGCTAACTTTTGTATTTTTAGTAGAGATGGATGTTGGCCAGGCTGGTCTCAAACTTCTGACCTCAGGTGATCCACCCGCCTCAGTCTCCCAAAGTGTTGAGATTATAGGCTTGAGCCACCTTGCCTGGCCTTTAATAACTTCTTAAAGAAAAACTAAGCAGAAGTATGTTGTTTAAAGTCAGGTGATGTGAAACTTGTGAAATTACCATATACAAAGCCTTAGAGCAGTGGTTCTCAAACTTGAGCATGCATCACAACCCCTGGAGGGCTTGCTAAAATAAAACACAGATTTTCTGATTCAGAAGGTCTAGAGAGAGGCTTAAGAATGTGCATCTCTAACAAGGTTCCAGATGATAGTAATGCTGCTGGTACAGAGAGGACACTGACACTTATTGCTTTTACAGAATGACAACCTCTCGGTTAAAAAAAAAACAAAACTGAAACGTAAGTAGAACTTTAAATGGCCTATTTATAAAACAATTTTAGATTCATATAAAAGCATGCACTTCTTAAAAATGTCAAATATCTTACAACGTGCTCAAAAGTACATTTGGATAATCTATTTAAATTCCCTCCTTCCTTTTTTTCCTTCCCTTCCCTTCCCATCCTTCTTTCTTTCCCTCCCTCCCTCCCTCCTTCCTTCCTTTCTTCCTTCCCATGTGAGTGTTCTCTTTTTAAGTTCTTTCTTTCTTCCACTCTCTCTTTTTCTTGCTTTCTCTACCTTGCATGTGTGTGTGTGAGAGAGAGCAGGTCTCACTCTGTCACCCAGGCTGGAAGTACAGTGAGTGATGTGATCTCGGTTCACTGCAACCACTGCCTCTCAGGCTCAGGTTTATCCTCCTGCCTCGGCCTCCTGAGTAGCTGGAACCACAGATGTGTGCCACCACAACTGGTTAACTGTTTTGGTATTTTTTGGTAGAGACAGGGTTTCACCATGTTGCCCAGGCTGGTCTCAAGCTCTTGAGCCTAGGCGATCCACCTGCCTTGGCCTCCCAAAATGCTGGGATTGCAGGCATGAGTCATCACGCCCAGCCAACCATATTAATTTCTATGAAATTATTTTATTAATAAATGATATATGAACTAACTTAAAGTGTGCCAACTAGGGAATGACCAATTACTTTACAACTAAAATACATCAAAGAAATTAAAAATACTAAAAAACTCAGCCAAAAGTAAAACAGTCCAAAACTAGTAAATCATCAATTGATAGCAGCGTAAATTCTATCACTATGTAAGTCCATTATACTGTGCTCTAAGAATCTCTCTCTCTCTTTTCTTTTTGTTTTTGAGACAGATTCTTACTCCATCACCCAGGCTGGAGTGCAGTGGAGCGATCTCGGCTCACTGCAACTTCCACCTCCCGGGTTCAAGTGATTCTCATGTCTCAGTCTTCCCAGTAGCTGGGATTACAGGCATGCACCACCACACCCGGCTAATTTTTGTATTTTTAGTAGAGATGGAGTTTCCTCATGTTGGCCAGGCTAGTCTTGAACTCCTGGCCTCAAGTGATCCTTTCGCCTCGGCCTCCTAAAGTGCTGGGTTTACAGGTGTGAGCCACTGCACCTGGCCTCTAAGAATGTCTTAATAAATTGTTTTACTATAATATATTTTTAAGCATTATGTGTCTAATCTGCAATATTTGGAAAGCAAAAGACTTTAACGTGGGTGGAATGGTAGACAGAGACAGCAAGGGAAAAATGAGTTATGCTTGAATTATGGATAAATCTTTTTCTTTCAAACTCTCTTTTAGTTTAGTAATTTTTCTTGAGGGCATAAATAAACTGAGACACCTGAGCTTTTTAAAGCAGAATAAATGAACTTAAAGAATGCAACATGTGGCCGGGCGTGGTAGCTCATGCCTGTAATGTCAGCACTTTAGGAGGCTGAGGCAGGAGGTTAGCTTGAGTCCAACAGTTCAAAACCAGCCTGTGCAACCTAGTAAAACCCTGTCTCTGTTTTAGAAAAAAATGTATTTTTTAAGAAAAAATAAAAGAAATTAAAAAAAAAATGCAATTTGACTCTCCTTATCTACCTTGAATCCCAAGAGCACACCACTTCCAAGTTATTATTTTAGAGATGCAATACTGAAAGCTTCAAGAAAAAAAACATATCCAAATTATAGGCTATTTTAAAAAGTAAAATTTTAAAAATATTATGAAGTAAAACACAAAGTTTGTTCTAATGTAGTTCCTGTCAATTATAATGTTATTTCTAGTTGCTAAAGTAACTAGTAAGGTTTGTCTTACTTGCTGCAGAATTTTTAGGTATTTATCTTAATCATTCAGCATTTCTTCTGAAGGTTTTCATAATTTAAAGAGAAATTTTATGACATACACTTAAATGCCACTAGGGAAATGGCCTGACCCAGCTTCTAGAAAACAAAACTAATTACAATGCGGGTGAAGCACAAAAACAACTTGGGTTAAGTAGAAAAAATGAACCACATAAATGCCTGTTTATTTTACTATGCAGTATGTGCAGCAAACATAGCACGAACCATAAGTCCTAAATAAGCCCAAAATATTTGCAATAAGGAAACAACCTAAGAAATACAATGGGAAATTTCCTGTCTTTAGATGTATATGCACAGACTGAAAACAGGTTTTTTTCCCAAATGAGGGATATAGCAAATAAGTAAATATAAAGCATTTATTTATTAAATGTAAAGCATCCTTTTAAATTAACCACTCAAGTTTGTCCTGAAAAAGAATACTTCACATGTGAAGAAGAAGCAAATATCTGTAAGGTAAGTACTCATTTTATCTGCATAGTAGGATCTACAATCCTTAGTCAAAAGCTAAAAGACTTACATAAAGCTCCTTTATTTATTTTCATTTCATCCTAGGAGCAGCAATGACTAATAAGAGACAAAGACAAGCCTAGGACTTATTTTTCGGTTAACCAAGTATTTACTACATATGCAATTCTACTGCTTCTCATAGGTTATCTTATGATATATGTACATTTATAGGCTAAGTAAAACGACCTCCTTTCCCCTGACTTGAAATGTAAACACTGTATTCAGACTGATATTTAAAACAAACCTTCAAAATAACTTTAAACCACTACTTACCCATCTGGCAATATGCAAAACATTGGCACATTAAGTACTCAAAAAATATGTGGTGAATGAATTTACTAAATAAATGTACTTTAAGACTGCTGTTTTTAGCTGGAAAGACTGAACTAACTGCTTGATTTTTATGTATCTGAAGGGCTTAACTTTGGCACTATGTTAAGTACAACAGAACTCTCAGAAAATATTTGCTAGCATGGAGTTATTTCGTGAAAAGAATATCACACTAGGCCTCATGCCACCTAGGTATTTACCCTGTCTTTATCTCAAACAGTTTTACTCTGTGGTATGTCATCGATCTAGATGAATTGACCTACAAAATGGAGTTCACATGTAAACTATGTAAGATATTATTAAGAATTGAGTAAGGTAATGGATGTAAAAAGTTGTCTGAGAACAGTAAAGCACTACATAAAAGAGAGATACGAAAGAAAGCTTTGTGGAGGAGATAAAGGTGAATCTGGCCGTGAGAGGTATATAGATTTCATGTGACAAAAAAAAAAAGTAAGATTTTTGAGGTTAGTGAAACATTAGGAGCAAAGGCAAATACAAAAAGGAAGACACATGATGTTACCATAGACAGAAGAGGTTCTTGAGACTAGAGGAAATTTTAAAGAATTAAAGTTAAGTCCAGGCATGGTGGCTCATGACTGTAATGCAAACACTTGGGAGGCCGAGTTGGGTGGAATGCTTGAGCTCAGGAGTTCAAGACCAGATTAGGCAACAAGGCGAACCCCCATCTCTGCAAAAAATACAAAAGTTAGATGGGTGTTGTGGTGCACGCCTGCAGTCCCAGCTACTGGGCAGGCTGACGTGCAGTGATCACTTGAGCCCAGAAGGCCAAGGCAGCAATGAGTGGAGACCACATCACTGCACTCCAGCCTGGGCAACAAGAGTGAGACCCTGTCTCAAAAAAGTAAAAATGAAAATGAAGCATTAGCAGACAAGAACATTTTAGAGAAAAAGCTCCAGAAATTTCTCAAGTAAGCAGTATGTTCAAGTTAGTAAAACAACACTACAAATGACCACTATATGTACAAATTGTACTATATGTACACCAATGTATGTACAAATTGTACATATACTACATCAGAATCTATGATTAATCCCTGCATCAACTGAGTAAGAATTATAATATTCACTTATAGACACAGAAATTGACTAATAAAGAACCTGTGCCACAATCACAATATTGTAATTAACTAACAGAAGTAGAATCTGAACCAAAGTCTACCCAGTATAATACTGCCTAGAGGCTAATGCCTAAAGATTTAAGCTTCAAGTCAAAGCCTGAGGACTGGCTTGAAATAGACATATCCCTATACAAATATGCTGCATATATGTGTGTGTGTGTGTGTGTTCACACACACACACACACACACATTTTTTTTGAGACAGAGTCTTGCTCTGTTGTCAATGATGGACTGCAGTGGCACAATCATAGCTCACTGCAGCTTCAACCTCCCGAGCTGAAGCAATCCTCCCACCTTAAGCTACCTCCTGAGTAGCTAGGACCACAGGTGAGCACCATCACGCCCAGATAACTTTTGTATTTTTTGTAGAGACAGGGGTTTGCCTTGTTGCCCAGGCTGGTCTTGAACTCTTGACCTCAAGTGATCCAAATGCCTCAGCCTCCCAAGTACTGGGATTACAGGCATGAGCCAGTGTATCCCACCAGATTAAATTTTTTAACTTTTCTGAGATAGGGTCTTGCTCTATTGCCCAGGTTGGAGTAGAGTGGCACAATCTTGGCTCACTGCAGCCTCAACCTCCTGGGGTCAAGTCATCTTCCTGGCTCAGCCTCCTAAGGACCTGGGACTAGAGGCATGGACCAGCATGCCCAGCTATCTTTAAAGTTTTTTTTGTATAGACAGGGTCTTGCTGTGGTGCCCAGGTTGATCTTGAACCCCTGGCCTTAGGCAATCCTTCTACCTCAACCTTCCAAAGTGCTGTGATTACACATACGAGTGACCATATCTGGCCCAGACTAAACTCTCAAAAGCAATACCTAACTACTGAAAATAAATGAAACAAATCAACCTAGACATGTATCAGTGGGTGACACAACCATACAGAATAGAACAAATTTAAAACACAGTGATTTGTTCATCCCCAGAGGGGAACATCCTTGCAAAAAACATGTCTTAAAAAAATCTTAAATTACTTTCATTAACTACATTGGTGGTGTACTATTGTTCTAAAGTTGTTGTATGTGTATCGTGAGATAAGGGAAATGACTAACTTGGAAGTACATATGAATTGAAAGTCTATTTGATCTTAAAAGTAAAAACAAGCAGAAACAAAGAAAACTCCAACATTTTCTCTAGCACTGTACACCGAAAAGACCTAGAAACAATGAACAACTCAGTAGCAGTGAATACGTCCACCTCCTAGATTGTTGTCTTGAAATACCACTTACCACTATAAGGAAGAAATGTCTAATTATAGGTCAAGAGCAGGAAATGGCACATCTTTACATACCAGCAAGCAAGGAATCAATCAAAGTCTACTGGGATCATGCTGAAAGGACTCAAGAGCCAACTTCAAGAGGCTCTCACTATATGGAACAATTTAAGCATTAAGGATAATAACTGCAATGGACCAAAATACATTACATATATTCAAATCCATGAGTTCAAAATGAATCTAAAGGAGGAAAAAAGGAAAAATTAAGAACTAACTGGCCACTGTCAGAGAAGCCAGTGAACCAGCTCAATATTCTGAAAACTGGTAAATAAAAAGGAAAGAATCAAACATATATCCTGGCTTTCCTGCGTAAATGATACCACTGGGTAACCAAATAGTAAGTAAGGGAAAGTTTCTCTTTCTAGAAACATTCCAACTAATAAGGAAGAAATGATAGAATTAGAATAGCATCCCTTTGCAACCCCTAATGGGGTATGAATCATCAATGATTGGTACTATCACAAAAAGACAACCAGATATCATGTGCATCCAAACAGAAGAATACAGTATTACACCTATGAGGTGGCTGTGTGTGTGCTGGGGTGGGGTGTTAATGCTGAATCTGATAGCAAGCCTCTAGATGCTACAACCAATTTACAAAAAATACAATAAACAAAAGAATATGTTGAAAACCACCACAGGAATGCAATCAGCAAAATCTAGGCCTTGGAAGCTCTACGGCAGCAACTGGCAAACTACAAAAGATGTCCATTTTTGCCAACCCCTGCTCTAAGGGATAAACAACTCGATGTTTTCCACAAATAATACATAGTAAGAGGAAAAAAGATGGAAGAGAAAAGCTAAAGATTAAAGAGACCTAAAACATTTCAATCAATCACAATATACAGATCTTACTGGTATCTGGATTTAAACAAGACATAATGGGGGAAAAAACCTATAGAAATCTGAACATTTGAATCCTGTGTATTTCATAATATTAACATTTATATCTTAGGAGTGTTAATGTAAAATTAAGAGTTCTCTTTTAGAGATACAAACTGCAACTTTTCAAGGGAAATGTGTTTGGATTTGCTTCAAAATAATGCAGAAGGGAGAAAGTAAATAGAGGCATAGAGGACAATAAGACTAGCCATAATTGAAAGCAGCTGAAGCCAGGTGATTGTTACACTATGCAGTATCCCTGAATGCAAAGTAATACATTCACAGTAAGCATGTTTAGAAACATCAGATCATAATGGAACATAGATACATTTATGTTTCTAGATGTTCCACAGACATTATTTAGAAACAGAAAAAGGTCGTTTTAAAGAAAAGTTCTCTAAAAATGTAACCTCATCTTTTGATACAATGTGGCAAAATCTTGCTCCCTGAAGAAATACATAATTGGTCTTCCTTTAGATACTTTATTTTCATCTGTTTATTATTTAAGTGGGGATCCTTAGATAAGATGCCTTCATACAAATCACAACATACACAACTACGAGTGGTCCTTGATGTAAGCTAATTTCTAACTGCCAAATAACATCTCAGCTTCCCCTTTTTGCAAATCAGTAATCTAGAAAAGATACTCCCTCAGTCTGAGAGTTAATCTTCCTCAAGATTCTTTGTTTTTGAGACAAAGTCTTTAGACTTGAGTGCAGTAGCTTGATCTTATCTCAGTGCAACTTCAGCCTCCCAGGTTCAAGTGATTCTCCTGCCTCAGCCTCCTGACTAGCTGGGACTACAGTCACCTACCACCATGACGGGCTAATTTTTCATATTTTTAGTAGAGACAGGGTTTCACCATATTGCCCAGGCTAGTCTCAAACTCCAGACCTTGTGAACCGCCTGCCTCGGCCTCCTCAGATTACAGGTGTGAGCAAATGCACGCAGCCCCTTACACATTCTTTATCATTAGGAAATCAATGTACTTAAGCAATATATAGCCTCAGCAGCATTTGTGGCTCACCAGCATTTCAAAGGCAAGGAGAATGCTGCAGAAAAGAAAGCATGCAGAGGCAATCAACTAAGTAGTCCATGAACACAAGCCCAAGTACTCTTCTAGGCAGTACTGCCCAGAGGAAATAACTGACCTGATCACAACGTTTCCTGAATCTAGTAAACAAAGGAACCTATATGTTTACTTGAAAGTACACCATTTAAAGAGGACACATTCCTCTCCTACTTGGATAACTATGGTAATCCTAGAGCTAATACATGCCAACAGACGCTGAGTCCCTTCAAAGGGTGATGCGTGCATTTATCAGATTAAAACCAACTTGGATCAAACCCACCAAACCTCTGGTTTTTATAAGATTAAAAATAAAAACAAAGAGGACACAAAAGCAAGGGTTCTTTAGTTACAGATATGATGGAAAAGAAGGATAATTTTTTAATGCAGAAATTATAGATGTCTGTTTATGGCATCTGTAAGTCACTTTAAAACATACACTATGTGTATCATATATAGCAGCAACAAATGTTATTACACATTGAAATGCAGTAATTTTCAACACACACACATACATACACACACACATACACACCCCAAGTAAATTTCTAGAAAGTTTTAATCATTTTTAGACTACGCTTATTACAGGAGTGTTAACATTTGAAATAAAGCTTTGAAAAGGATATTAGTACTTTTAAATAACTTATTTTATACCAAGTGACAAGAAGAAAATCAAGAAGAATGTAGACTTCTCAAAAGACTAGTAACCAGAGTTAGGTTTTACAGAAAGGATGGCCTTTTTTCTAAAATTCTGAATATGATGGGAAACTCATAATAACTCCAATTATCTTTCAAGAAACAGAAATTTCAGCTGCCAACAGTTTTAAGCACTTTGTGTACGTCATGTAAATAACTCCTTATTAAATTTAAGACAGTTCTATGAATTAAAGAATTATGAAGTCAAAATAAGATTCGTTTTCCAAGCCCTTCCACCCACAATATTGAATTCATAGGACTAAATGTAAACTTACTTGGGCTGTTAGAAAGGTATCATCTTCACCTTCTTGAGCTTCAATTTCCTAAGTAAAAGGGTATACAATAGCTTTGCTTTATAAAATATCTGGGTAACATGAGAATGCTTTTATGCTTATACCTGCTTATCATTTGCCTTGTGTTCTATATAATGTCTACGATACCATGGGTACTAAATCAGTGCTTAATATTCAGACTATACTTATTACACCAAAAAAAAAAAAAAAAAATTTAGCCATGTCACTAGAGAATTAGAAACATTTCTCTTGAGCCTCTCATTTATTAGGGTAGGTAGAAGGGAAGTGTTTTAACCATGAATACTAACAGCAGTGACTCTGTAATCCAGACTTCCTTAAAATGTAATAACATACTTTAAAGCAGGACAAAGGGTCTAAGTGAAAGCAGATAATAAATGAAATATTATCTGCTTTAAAATTAAACTTTCGTAAATAATTCCCCACCCTTGATATAACCAAAGAAATGTAAAGTAAAGCAACCTTTTACACCTGCTAAGGTAGCAGGAGGGGGGAAAAAAGCATACCACCAAGTAATGTTGGTAATGCCACAATGAAACTGGTACATTCATTCATCGTGGAGTAGGAAAAAAGCCTTAAAACTTAAAAATGTGCCAAGTTAAAGGTGTATCTATTAGATATGTAGAAATCAGTCTAATAAATTATGGTAAAATTATGAAATTATACGTTACATGAAAATACAGAATAAATAGCAACTTACTGTATAACAACTATGTAAAAATATATATCATGTGAAATAAGCAAAAATTTCAAAGATTGCCTAAGGTGGTAGGATTTTAGATGACTTATAAGTAGCTTTAATAACACATCTTTTAAAAATTCTGAGACTTCCAAATTGAACTAGGAAAAAAAATACTTTTTATTATTTAAAACTTAATGTGTCTGTGTCATGTTTTAAAAAAAACTGGCTAAAGACCTGACTTTCGATGTCCTCTTTTTCTATATCTTCTATTGCTTCTGCCTCTATTAATTCATGAGCTCTCTTGTTTTCTTCTGCAGAGAGTAACTCCTTGGAATGCACATTTTCTTCTTCATTTTCACCAAATTCTTCAGAGTCCTTTAGTTCATCATTTCCATCTTGCTCATGTGCCTCTTGATTCTCCAATTCACAGTCCTTTTAATGGTAAGAAAATTTGGTACAACTAGAGGCAAAGTAGCGTGGACTATCCACCAAACGTTTTTGGTAATTTATACCTTTAAATGTGTCAAATTTGATCATATTTTAATATTCCCAAAGTTCAATCATTTTACCTTATATATTAACTGTGTATTTAAAAATAGGAGGTCTAATACCAAGATTATCAAACACGAATCTGAGTTCTCAAATCTCTTATATTAAAATGCACAATAATTGAATTGCTACTAGAGATGCCCTAGATCCCAGTTATTTAATATTTACCAAGCCAGCTCTAGGAGCTGTCTAGAAAATATGGCTTGATTTCTCCATGTGCCATAGATTGAGTTAACTTCAAAGACCTTGGAAGTCTTATACATTAAAACAAAATTTATTTTTAATAATAAGAAACTCCTAACTGCTGCATCAATGACTGTTCTTGCAAAATATGCCAATGACTAATTGAAATGTATTTGCTTTGAAATTTACGACTGTACCAAATGTCAATTAGGAAGGGGAACATAGGTTGTGATTGGTCTGTTTGTCCTTCAAAGTTTATGGATATATGGTACTTCAGTGAAAACAAATCCAGCAATCTGCCTAATTTCCTCTGATTAAGTGCAGAGAAAGGCGTGGAAGCAATAAACATTCTTTCTTTTCTTTTCCTGTTCTTATGGTAAATCCAGCAGATTTAAGAAAAGATTTCTCGGTTAAAAGGTGAAAGAGGCAGAGGCATGACTACTAATCATTCACAGCTAAACTGCAGTGAGGAAACAAATTTCTATGTCGAGGTGGGCACAGAGAAGGAATATGATTATTTTGGAATGTAGAGTGCTTGGGGAGCAGAGGATATCTTATTTGACCAAACACATTACAGTATGAGTAGGGGAACGGTAGGGGTTGAAAATGGAGTACATAGCTGTATTATGGCAGAAGAATAGGCACAAGAAAGATCAAGGGAAGTTACCAAGGTGATCTAACCTATTCTGAAGTGCCAACTTTGACTAATTTCTTCACTTATTCACAGAAGCAATTTGTATACTATTCTGGTATTTAGGCAATAGGTGAAATTTACCCACCATTACTGTATAAATTCCAAAATTATCAACCATGGGAGATGAGAAAAGTACATTCACTTAATTTCTATCAAATACATCACATATATGTTGATACTTCCAAAAATAAACTGAAGATATGTTTAAACAGAATTTTTTAAAAAGCTCCTAGAACAAGGCATGGTGGCTCACGCCTGTAATCTCAGCACTTTCGGAGGCCAAGGCAAGGGGATCACGAGGTCAGGAGTTCGAGACCAGCCTGGCCAACATGGTGAAACCCCATTTCTACTAAAAATACAAAAATTAGCCAGGCCTGGTGGCATACGCTTGTAATCCCAGCTACATGGGAGGCTGAGGCAGGAGAATCGAACGTGGGAGGCGAAGGTTGCAGTGAGCCAAGATCGTGCCACTGCACTCCAGCCTGGGCAACAGGGTGAGACTCCATCTCAAAAAAAACAAAACAAAACAAAAACAAAAAACAAACAACAACAACAAAAAGCTCTCCTGTTCTTCTAGACATAATGACCAGGTTTATTTAATAATAACACAAAGGCATCCTTTGCAACACATATAAGAGACAGTACTATTATTCTTCTGAATAGATATATATATCTTATTTGGACATTTCAAACAACTGTAACATTTTTATGAACTGAAGAGCTAAAACAAACACTTTTGAAAAGTAAAAGATATTTTACTGAGTCATAATGCTTTTACAGCTTATGGAAAATCTCTACTTAATCATACACTTACTGGTGAAGACAACTGGAGAAAATAAGAACAAAAAAAGTAAACCTAATGGAACATATATCATAAGGATAACAGAATACCAAAATTTAAAGGCTCAAACAAAAGCTGATTACAGGCATGCAATCATCAATTTTAATGGATTCCTGGGCAAACAGTTCCTAAAATTATCTGATTCAGGTTAACTCCTCAACAAAACATCGTGTGTGTGTGTGTGTGTGTGTGTGTGCACGCAAATGCAGTGTGAAGAGTGAAGACAGCTAGGAAGCAGGAGAGATGGCTGTGTAAATGAACATGAGCTGACTCTATGGCAAAACACACAAACATCAAGAGACATGATGACAATATAGACTAGTTTTACCCAGAAGACAGAATATATGGGTGCATAAATGCACATAATTCAAGACAAACTACATTAAATAATTTCTGAAAATACCACAATACTAAAGACCTAATAAGCAGCAGATCACTTTTCATTAAAATAAAAACAAAACAAATTTTAAAACCCCAACTACAATTAAAACTAGCTTGTTCTGTATCTGTAGTACATAGAAGTGCCACAACCCCAATTAAAATTACATCCTCAATTTTTCTGGCCAGGCAGTTTTGAAATGTACCCTCATTTTTGGCCCCAAAAGGCCTAGCTTATTTATCTCTAAAGGGCAAAACAAATTTCTTAATTTGATCTTTTTTTTTTGAGATGGAGTCTCACTCTGTCACCCAGGCTGGAGTGCATTGGTGCAATCTCAGCTGACTGCAACCTCCACCTTCCCAGGTTCAAGTGATTCTCCTGCCTTAGCCTCCCAAGTAGCTGGGACTACAGGTGTGCACCACCATGCCTGACTTATTTTTGTATTTTTAGTAGAGATGGGGTTTCACCATGTTGGCCAGGTTGGTCTCAAACTCTTGATCTCAAGTGATCCGCCCACCTAGGCCTCCCAAAGTGCTGGGATTATAGGCATGAGCCACAGCACTGGGCCCTTAATTTGATCTTTTCTGTCTGTATTTTAATGTCTACATTAATCTAAGTTCTGTATATTATACACAAAAACTAAATGCAATGAGCAGACAGAAAAAAAATTACCAATATCCTTCCCTGTGGTATTTTGTCCAGGAACTAACACATATATCTGTTGTCTTGTAGCTATATCCCTGACCAGCTTTCTACCTAAAGGCCTGGAAAAACAGATTATTATTTTTGGTTTTACATATCATTTAACTAAAAAGTTATTTACTCTATTTTTCAATTATGAGAGTTAATGAGATTGATAATATTACATATTGTCAATATTATGTAAGTCTGTATCTTTAACCTACATACTTCAGTGACCATTGTTCAATAAAATGCACAAAATTCATAATGCAAAATACTAGGCTTAAAAGAAACATCTTATCCTGGGTAATTAACACTTTACCTTGATAAAAGCATCATCTTCCACAGAAGCATCTCCACTCAACTCATCTGCTTCTTGTTTTTTACCTGCGGAAGAAGGAAAATGGGCTAACAATTGGTATTTTAGTACTTTAAGAACAAAAATATTCAGTGTTTACCCTGCAATAGCACTCTTCACTACCAAACCATCTGACAAAGCTAATGTCAACTGCTTATAAACCACCTGGTCAGAGCTGTCCCAAACATAAAAAGCTTTACTATGTCATGCTGTCTCAATTAAATACACTGTGCACATAATCCTACACATGAACCCATCAGCTTAACTGACTTGACATATATGATGCATTTTTCTTTACACCACTTGAATTTTCTATCTTCAATTATCTCAGAAGTTGTGGTACCTTTCAATGGCATTCTACTAACTATATATGTAGCCAGACACCTGATAGCTAAGTACAAGATCTTTAACTCCCACAAAGCCTTTCCTATATTCTTCTCTTCAACAAGCATTCTCTGAAATAAAAATTCTCACTTTAATCTTCATCTTACAATTCATCAGGTGATTGATTACATACAGGCCTGTACTGTCTCTATTACACCCTGCCTCTTCATAGATAAGAAACTCCTTAAATACAGCGACTGCTTTTATGCTAATTGTTTATTTATCCAAAAGCCTAAAAATAAATAGTGCTGGCCACTTAACGTAATAACTGATTTAAGGCCTGTAGAAATTACTGCAGTGAAAACTGTTAATAGCTTTCAGACAAACCACAGGCCTTCTCTTCCCAACCCTCATCTTCAAAACTTTGCAAACTGGTAGTTAGAATTTTCTTTTTAAGAATATCTATTTATTTATTTATTTATTTTTGTAAGATGGGGTTTCACCATCCTTGATGGCCAGGCTGGTCTTGAACTCCTTGACCTCAGGTGATCTGCCCACCTCGGCCTCCCAAAGTGCTGGGATTACAGGTGTGAGCCACCATGCCCGGCCTATTTATTTTTGAGACAGAGTCTCACTCTTGCCCAGGCTGGAGTGCAGTGGTGCAATCTCGGCTTACTGTAACCTCCCAGACCCAGGTTCAAGCGACTCTCCTACCTCAGCCTCCCGAGTAGCTGGAAGCACAGGTACAAGCCACCACATGCCTTGCTAATTTTTGTATTTTGAGACAGATGGGGTTTCACCACGTTGGCAAGGCTGGTTTCAAATTCCTGACCTCAAGTTATCTGCCCGCCTCAGCCTCCCAAAGTGCTAGGATTACAGGCGTTGAGCCACCACACTCGGCTGGTAGTTGGAACTTTAAAACGTTTTCCATGTTAAAAAAAAAAAAAAAGTTTTCCAGAGGCAATGCAAAAAGTTTATTATGCTTTCAGGCGAGTCCACAAAATCCTACTTAGAAATCCGTAATGTATTAGAAATGTAAAAAATACATCTGCTGGAATATTACTGTGAAAATGTTTCATTTCTTTTGAAACCTGAATGGATGTTCTTTCCTAAGGCCAATGAATGAACTTTTCCCTTAGCCTACAACCAGCACAGACAGTGCTACTCCCTATTTCAAGCTTCAGTAATCAGAGTAGAGGTTCAGCTATTGATGATTATTTTACAAGTTAGGATACCTGCATTTCCCTAGTCTCCTCAGTAGCTCCTATCTGTCATCTACTCAAAATACTAAGTCATTTCCACGAATGAGTGATAAAAGGGGATAGTCCTTCCAAGTATGCAAAAAACAAGATTAGGAGTGGGGATTTTTCTTTTACTTAAGTAGTGGCTGAAGGTTTCTAAAAATCAAATAAGAAACGAAGTGTGGCGCTTCGTGTTGTGCTAACTTCCTATTTACAATGTTGATGTCTGCATTTTGGGGAAAACGTAACTTTTTGGTTTACTATTCCCTTTGCTAACGCTTTGCATCTAATTTTACAATTACTTTATCATTCTCTTTATTACCAAACTTAATTTGTATATGAGAATTTCACACAACAACCAGCCTATCGGATTATATTGCCCTAAAGTCTAATATTAGAATTATTAAAAGGGCAATCACTAAGAAAGCCTGTTCATCTGAAAGTATTAATCTATTTAAGAAAGAAAAAAAAAAAGATGTTCTTTTCCTGAAAAAGAAAACTACTGAATGAGAAAGAGCTAATTAAATTATTCTATTACATTTAGAGAAAGTTCCATAATACAAAAACCTTAAAGAGGCTACTTTCTGGGAGAAGTAAGTTTTTAAAATATCAAATCCAGCAGGAAGCAGTGGCTAATGCCTGTAATCCGAACACTTTGGGAGGCTGAGGTAGAATTGCTTAAGCTCATAAGTTAAGACCAGCCCAGGCAACATAGTGACATCCCTATCTCTTCAAATAAAATTGTTTAAAGAGCTGGGTGCGGTGGTGTATGCTGGTAGTCCTAGATATTTAGAAGGCTGAGGTGGAAGGACTGCTTGAACCCAGGAGGGCAAGGCTGCAGTGAGCTGTAATTATACCAACCACTGCACTCCAGCCTGGGCAACAGAGTCAGACCCTGTCTCAGAAGCAAAATAAACCAAAACATCAAATCCCTTCCCATACCCTCCCCACCAAATAGCCAATTGGGCATAACTTTTGGGGAAACTCCTTTACATCATTCATTAACGCTATTTATTCCTTATAATTACAAACTGCTTTACAATTTGCAAAGCACTTAAAAAAATTTCAGTTGATTTGTCCAAGCACCCTATGATGGTACATGGATCCGTTACCACAATTTTACAAAAGAGAAAATGAACCTGAGAGGTTAAATAGCTTGTCTAAAACTTGAAAATTGTGCTGTCAGAACTGAAAGCCAGGACTTTTCAAGATCAATCTTGAATTCCTGCCACTACATCTTACTATGACCAATGTAAAACACATTATTCTAATACGGAGTGAATTAATTCAATTTGTCTTTGAGGCCAGGCACAGTGGCTCACACCTGTGAACCCGACACTTTGGGAGGCCAGGGAGGGCAGATCACTTGAAGCCCCAAGTTTGAGACCAGCCTGGCCCACTAGCAAAACCCCATCTCTACTAAAAAATTAAAAGGAGCTGGGCATGGTGATGCATGCCTGTAATCCCAGCTACTGGGGAAGCTGAGGCAGTGGGTTCAATCACTTGAACCAGGGAGGTGGAGATTGCAGTAAGCTGGGATCGTGCCATTGCACTCATGCCTGGGAGACAGAGGGACACTCTTGTCTTCAAAGTAAAATAAATAAAAAAGGCCAGGCATGGTGGCTCATGCCTGTAATCTCAGCACTTTGGGAGGCCAAGGCAGGTATATCACCTGAGGTCAGGAGTTCAAGACCAGCCTGGCCAACATGGTGAAACCCCGTCTCTACTAAAAATACAAAAATTAGCCAGGCATGGTAATCCCAGCTAACTAGGAGGCTGAGGCAGGAGAATCACCTGAACCCCCGAGATGGAACTTACAGTGAGCCAAAACTCCAACACTGTATTCCAGCCTTGGCAACAGAAGGAGACTCTTTAAATAAATAAATAAAAATAAATTTTTTTGGCCAAGCGCTGTGGGTCACACCTGTAATCCCAGCACTTGGGGAGGCCGAGGTGGGCAAATCACATGAGGTTAGGAGTTCGAGACCAGCCTGGCCAACGTGGTGAAACTCTATCTCTACTAAAAATACAAAAATTAGCCGGGAACGGTGGTGGGCACCTGTAATCCCAGCTACTCTGGAGGCTGAGGTTGCAGTGAGCCAAGACTGTGCCACTGTACTCCAGCCTGGGTGACAGAGTGAGACTCAAGTCTCAAAAAATAATCAAAATTTAAAAATAAAGATATTATGTTTGAAATGGCCGTCTTCGGCATAATGACAAATTACATACTATGCACACTCTGTGTTGAATTTCACTTCTTTTAGGAAAAACAGGAAAATCAAATTACACTTCAGCAACAAAAACAGCAGTCACTACTACTGAAGTGGCATCTCTGGTCCAGGTACTAGCATACATTTTTTTCTTTTTTTTTTTCAGACGGAGTTTCACTCTTGTTGCCCAGGCTAGACTGCAATGGCACAATCTCAGCTCATTACAGCCTCCGCCTCCCAGGTTCAATCAATTCTCCTGCCTCAGCCTCTCCAGTAGCTAGGATTACAGGTATGTGCCACCACATACCTGTAATTTTGTATTTTTAGTAGAGACAGGGTATCTCCACGTTGGTTAGGCTGGCCTCAAACTCCCAATCTCAGGTAATCTGCCTACCTTGGCCTCCCAAAGTACTGGGATTACAGGCATGAGCCACCTCACCAGGCCATTTTTTTTTTTTTTTTTTTGAGACGGAGTGTTGCTCTGTCGCCCAGGCAGGCTGGAGTGCGGTGGCATGATCTCAGCTCACTGAAACCTCCAACTCCTGGTTCAAGCAGTTCTCCTGCCTCAGCCTCCCAAGTAGCTGGGATTACAAGTGCACACTACCACACCCATCTAATTGTTTCGTATTTTTAGTAGAGACAGGGTCCTCACTGGGCGTGGTGGCTCACGCCTGTAATCCTAGCACTTTGGGAGGCCAAGGTGGATGGATCACCTGAGGTCAGGAGTTCAAGACCAGCCTGGCCATCGTGGTGAAACCCCATCTTAAAAAAAAAAAAAAAAAAAAAAAAAAAAAAAAGAACACTCAACCTCAAGTGATCCACCCATGGCAGCCTCCCAAAGTGCAGGGATTACAGGGGTGAGGCACCTCGCCCAGCCAGGATAAATTCTTTATATGCATTTATGTACTTGTGTTTTTAAATTTTATCCTCCCAACTACTCTGAAACAATTATGCCCCCTTTACAAAAGTGAAACTAAGTCCGAAAAATGAGATTACAAAGCTAGTAAATGGCAGTGCTTCAGTTTAAATGCAGGCCCATTTCCATTCCTCAAAATTATTAGATATTTGAGGAGCTACAATGTATCAGTTGTTTAAAATATTATCTCTTTTAGTGTTAACAGAAGATCCAAAATCCACATGTATAAAATTTTAAAATGTAACACTCATTTGCCCGATGACAGTGACACACAGGCAGCACTGGGTATGTAAAAATGGCCTAACTTTGCTGTCCCACACTGTTTCCAATAGCTGTTACAATACGACGACACTGGTCATTTAATGTTTCAGCTTGTAATCTTAAAAACCATCAGGACAAGATTGCCAAACACTAATGAAACTGGAGTAATAACCTGATTGATACACAGTATGTAAGAAAACTGAAATCTCACATTACCTTTGGAATGCTTTCATAATTTGTAATGTTTGGCTTGTTTCACACATCCCAAAGTAGAAACTATATTGCAATTTCTTTTTTTTCCACTGCAATCCCCACCTCCCAGATTCAAGTATTCACATGTCTCAGCCTCACCAGGAGCTGGGATTATAGGTACATGCCACCACACCAGGCTAATTTTTGTATTTTTAGTAAAGATGGGGTTTCACTATGTTGACCAGGCTGGTCTCAAACTCCTGACTCCGGCTGACTATACTGTAATTTCTTATTCTGTGAAAAAACATTTTCCCCCTCCATATAAAATATATTTTAAAAAGCTACAATGCTGTCGGGAACAGTGACTCATACATGTAATCCCAGCACTTTGGGAGGCCAAGGTGGGTGGATCACTTGAGGTCAGAAGTTCGAGACTACCGTGGCCAACAAGGTGAAACCTTGTCGCTACTAAAAATATAAAAAGGTAGCCGGGCATGGTGGCTCATCGTTGTAATCCCAGCTGCTTGGGAGGCTTAGGCAGGAGAGTTGCTTGAATCTGGGAGGCAGAGGTTGCAGTGAGCCGAAATCACACCACTGTACTCTAACGTGGGCAACAAGTGCAAACTCTGTCTCAAGAAAAAAAGAAAGACTATGTCCATCACCCAGCACAGAACCTATTATATATAAACATATATATATGTATATTCATATATATATAAATATATATATAAAACATATATAAAACCAGCAGATATCCAAGTATTATATATTTTCTTTCTTTCTTTTTTTTTTTTTTTTGACACGAAGTCTCACTCTGTCACTCAGGCTGATAACTGGGATTACAGGTGCGCACCACCACCACATGCAGCTAATTTTTATATTTTTACTAGAGATGGGGTTTCACCAAGTTGGTCAGACTGGTCTCAAACTCCTGACCTGAGGTGATCTGCCCGCCTCGACCTCCCAAAGTGCTGGGATTACAGGGGTGAGCTGCCACACCTGGCCACATTATATATTTTCTGACTGATAATGGAGTAAGTCAAGGCACCACACTAATGGAAAACAGGTCAGGCATGGTAGCTTGAGCCTGTAATCCCAAACTCTTTGGGAGGCTAAGGCAGGAGGATTACCTGAGGTCAGAATTCCAAGACTAGCCTGGACAACATGGTGGAACCCCGTATCTACAAAAAATACACAAATTGGCTAGGCATGGTGATGTGCACCTGCCATCCCAGCTACTAAGTGGGCTGAGGTGGCAGGATCCCTGAGCCCAGGAGGTCAAGGCTGCAGTGAGCCAAGTTTGCGCCATTCCATTTTCAATCTGGGTGACAGAGCAAAGCTCCTCAAAAATAAACAAATAAATAATTTCTGAAAATTAAAAATAAGAAAACAAGGTCTGGATTTCTATTTGACCCAACTGGATGACATGGCTGTTCAAGTAGCTCTGTGTGCAACCCCATCCTGTCCGTACATCCTGTCACTACATCTATAGGTCCCTAACTTTTTAAATATCACACATAAGAAATAATTTTAAAGACCAAATCACCCTTAAATTCCAACAAGCAGCACTATCGTCAACACATTTTTGTACAGTCAAGTAACCATTTACATTTGTCCCATTTAAACCTGTGACATCAAAGTTCCAGCAGCAAATCAACTTAACAGTTTCACCTCTTTTGTCCTACAGGGAATCTAGCAAGTGCCACAAAACTGTGACAGTAGCATTACCAGGATAAAGGAGCTAACTCAAAGTGTAAGGCAGACTGAAGCCAAACATTTTTTTTATGGAGACAGGGTCTCGTTCTTGCCCAGGCTGGAGTGCAGTGTAGTAGCACGATCTTGGCTCACTACAACCTCCGTCTTCCAGGTTCAAGCAATTCTCCTGACTCAGCCTCCTGCGTAGCTGGGATTATAAACACACACCACCCCACCCAGCTAATTTTTGTACTTTTAATAGAGACAGAGTTTCATCATGTTGGCCAGGCTGGTCTGGAACTCCTGGCCTCAAGTGATCCACCCACCTCAGCCTCCCAGGGTGCTAGGATTAGAGCCGTGAGCCACCATGCCCAGCCTGAAGCGAAACTTTTATGCTTTGAGGAAAAAACTATAAAATACATTGGGCAGTAAACATAATCTGAATAACAAAAAATAAAAGCAAGATTAACCTATTACATCCTAAACTATCATAGTAGAAATATGGCTATTTTGAAATTACAAAAAAAAAAAAAAAACTAAAATATTATTTGAATGATTTTAGGGTCTAAAGTAAAACGGTAAAGTAAAAATGTATATGCCAGAGAAAGACAAGACTATAAATATTTATGCAACATAAATTTGTATACGTCCAAAAATTCTCAATGAAACCCTCTATGAGATATGTTTCAGAATTTACAATTTTCAGATTTCAGAAGGGTAAAATGTTTGGCAGGGCACAGTGGCTCACGCCTGTAATCCTAGCACTTTGGGAGGCCGAGGTGGGCGGATCACCAGGTCAAGAGATCGAGACCATCCGGGCCAACATGGTGAAACCCTGTCTCTACTAAAAATACAAAAATTAGCTGGGCGTGGTGGCACGCATCTGTGGTCCCAGCTACTCAGGAGGCTAAGGCGGAAGAATCGCTTTAACTTAGGAGGTGGAGGTTGCAGAAAGCCGAGATGGCGCCACTGCACTCCAGCCTGGTGACAGAGCAAGACTCTGTCTCAAAAAAAAAAAAAAAAAAAAAGAACAGTAAAATGTTGCATATACTATGTTAAACCTCCTCATGGCTTCTGGAATAGTATTTTACAATTAATCACAGAAACAATTCGTACAATGAAATGTATGAAGATTCACATCAAATGGGATAAATCAAGACTATAACCTCATTTTTGCCACCAAACTTGAAAAAAAAACTTTCAGTTTTCAGAACTTCTTGTATTTGATAATTCTGAATAAAGGATCTTGGATCATAAATTGGCTTTCTCCTGGCCAGGTGCAGTGGCTCATGCCTGTAACCCCAGCACTTTGGGAGGACAAGGCAGGTGGATCACAAGGTCAGGAGTTCGAGACCAGTCTGGCCAACATAGTGAAACCCCGTCTCTACTAAAAATACAAAAAATTAGCTGGGTGTGGTGGTGTGCACCTGTAATCCCAGCTACTCAGGAGGCTGAGGCAGGAGAATCATTTGAACCCGGCAGGTGGAGGTTGCAATGAGCTGAGATCGTGCCATTCCACTTGAGCCCCGGTGAGAGTGTGGGACTCTGACTAAAAATAGGCAAAAAATAAAAATAAATAAATAAATTGGCCTTCTCCTCCAAAGGCAAATTGGTCTTTATAAGGGTTTGCAATTTTCCTTTTCCTCCAAAGGCAAACTGGTCCTTATAAAGGCTTGCAATTTTCCAAGTTCAGAAATACCTCCCAAACAAAAACAAATCCCACTTAATAATGTGTTTTTTTTTTTCGAGACAGGGTCTCGCTCTACTGCCCAGGCTGGAGGACAGTGGCAGTCACAGTTCACTGCAGCCTCAACCTCCCGGGCCCAAGCAATCTTCCTGCCTTGGCCTTTCAAAGTGTTGGGATTATAGGCGTGAGCCACTTCGCCCAGCCTAAGGAAATTTTAAAATCATTTCGCCAAAATAGTTTGTGGCTGAGTAACTTTTCCCCTTAAACATTCACAAAAGCTATCATAAAATGTTAAAAAAAAAGAAAAAGAAAAAGAAAAAAAGCTTAGTTATAAAATTTCTGTTGGAAGGGAAAGATTGAGAAGACACGCCAAATTGAAATGTTTCCAGCAACTTCTCCCAATGCCATACAGTATCTTAAAACAATCAAAGACCACACCATGTGTTGTTTGCAAGTGTTTCAGCTTCTATTAAACTGACGTTTTACTAATAAAATCATTTTTCTGAAAGGCCTTGTACATTATCTTAAACACAACAGTTATAGGATAGGTCACTTTGGGTTTTTGTGTGTGTGTGTTGTGTGTGTTTTGTTTTTGTGGCAGGGTCTTAAAACTCTATTGCCCAGGCTGGAGTGCAATGGTACAATCTCGTCTTAGTGTAGCCTCTGCCTCCCGGGTTCAAGAGACTCTCCTGCCTCAGCCTTCCGAGTAGCTAAGGTTACAGATGCCCACCACCATGTCTGGCTAATTTTTGTATTTTTAGTAGAGATGGGTTTCACCATGTTGGCCAGGCTGGTCTTGAACTTCTGACCTCAAGTAATCCGCCCATCTCAGCCTCCCAAAGTGCTGGGATTACAAGCATGAGCCACCCCACCCAGCCCAATAGGTCACTTTGAAAAATTACTACAAAGATAATTCACATTCATTATAATACACCTGGAAAATGCCAAGAAAAGTATATTTTTCAAATGTCTTATATTTATTATCAGAATAAACATGATTATTAACAGAATAAACATTTCTGGCACACAGGACAGGTCTGCCTGCAAACACAAGACTATAAAAGATAATTTAACTGGGTTCTTAATGAGTTACCTTTCTATTCTACCAGTAAAAAGAAAATAGTCCTGCTTAACTCTCAGCACTGTTGTGAGAATCAAATAAAGCAAAGTGCAAGTTTTTCTAAAACTGTCAAGTATATAAAACAATCTAGAAACTGACCAGACGAGAGAGGAATAAAAATAATGCTCAATTTCAAGCTTAAGGTGAATCAGTAGTTCTTAACTCCAGGTATATGTAAGAATTACCTGAGGAGCTTTTAGAAAATACATACTGATGCCTGGACCCCCAACATAACAACCCAAACCAACTCTATGGGGACTGAAAGCCTGGTATCTGTATTTTTTAAAACACAAATGACTAATGCAGAATGCAGATCATGAACCACTAAGATAAGTGAATCTAGCCACGGAAGTTGCTAAGAAGAATATAGAAAAAAGGTTATTGTTTTTAGATTCTCCAGACTACAGAAAATTTAAAATCTATCTACCTTCAACAAAACACCATGTACAGTGTGAATCTATTTTAGTTGTTGAAAGGGGAAAAAAACCTTAAACATAAATCTCCTGTGAGTACTTGCACACATATCTATATACCTTAGATCAACATGTGTTATATGAAATGTGTTTTATGTGGATGATTACTATATTAGATTGATAAAAATTTTAGGAAGCTTCACAGAGTAAACATGTACTTAATTATAAATATTACATATGTATATCATACATAAAATGTTACATATAATAAATTCACGGTGGTGAGATTATGGGTAATCTTCACATTTTTGTATTTTTCGAGACAGGGTCTTACTCTGTCAACCCGGCTGGAGTGCAGTGGTGCCATCTCAACTCACTGCAACCTCCACCTCCCAAGTTCAAATGATTTTCCTGCCTCAACCTCCTGAGTAGCTGGGATTACAGATGCTTACCACCACATCCAGCTAATTTTTGTACTTTCAGTAGAGACCAGGTTTTGCAGTGTTGGTCAGGCTGGTCTCAAACTCCTGACCTCAAGTGATCCACTTGCCTCGGCCTCCCAAAGTGCTGGGATTACAGGCGTGAGCCACTGCACCCAGCCTGGATTACCTAATTTTTAGAATGAAAACTTTTCATTTTTTCCTTTGGAGACAGTCTCACTGTGTTGCCAGGCGCCAGGCTGGAGTACAGTGGCGCGATCTCGACTTACTGCAACCTCCGCCTCCCGGGTTCAAGCAATTCTCCTGTTTCAGCCTCCCGAGTAGCTGGGACTACAGGGGCGCGCCACCACGTCCAGCTAATTTTTGTATTTTTTTAGTAGAGACGGGGTTTAACCATGTTGGCCAGGATGGTCACAATCCCTTGACTTCATGATCCGCCCACCTTGGCCTCCCAAAGTGCTGGGATTACAGGCATGAGCCACCGCGCCCAGCCAACTTTTCACTTTTATAATCTGGAAAACAATACTATAAAGCCATACTTACAGACTACTATTCCCATATATACTAGCTAGGATTGCCATGTAAAACTACTCAGATCAGGCTGTCCAGTTATGATATCGAGTGAACTCCTGGAGCTGCTCAACATTGAGGCTCTTTTATTGTAGTATGTTAGAGAACAGTTGATTAAATAACTCAATAAATTCTATCCTTAAATCCTAAGCCATTGTTCAGCTTCTACATTAAAGTCTTTTCTGATGTTACCAACTGATAAAAATGATTTTTTGTCTAATTCCTGTATAAATACCACTTTATTTTACATGGGTCCCTGGAAAAAGGAGATAAAATCTTTATTCCTCTGCCTCTAATTCAGAATATGTAGATGACTGACTTGGGAGAAGCACATTGTCTTCAAGTACTAGAAAATTTTACTTATTTCCCTTCCAGGATCCTGGCCACACACCATATTTGATATGATAAAACAGCAAAAAAAAAGTAGCAAAGTGCTGTGGTGCTAAACATAATCCCCCACATACAACTTCCTAAGGCAAATGTTAGGTTTTTTTGTTTATTTGTTTTTGAGACAGAGTCTTGCCCTGTTACCAAGGCTGGAGTGCAACTGCAAGATCTTGGTTCACTGCAACCTCTGCCTAAAAGGGTTCAAACGATTCTCTTGCCTCAGTCTTCCCAGTAGCTGGGATTACAGGCGCCCACTACCACGCTCAGCTAATTTTTGTATTTTTAATAAAGATGGGGTTTCACCATGTTGGCCAGGCTGGTCTCAAACTCCTGACCTCAAGCGATCCACCCGCTTCCGCCTCCCAAAGTGCTGGGATTACAGGCATGAGCCACTGTGCTTGGCCCAAAAGAGATATTTATAAAAGTAGTTAAGAAAGCCCCCAAAAGGCCCTTAGTATTCATTCAACAAATATTTTTTGAACACTTATTATGTGCCATCCTCTATACTAGGCATTACAGGGACAGAGGCAAATGAAAAACTATGTCCCGGCCTTCACAGAGTTTTCAGCCTTCTGGGTGCCTAAGAAATACCTATAACAATTCTATGCCCAAAGTCCTCCTCAATGCCACAGTTCTGTTAAAGTATTCCTTAACATCTGAATATACTATAGCTGGGGGGAAAAAAGGCTAATTAAGTACACTATGATACTGTGTTATATGAAATATGCTTGATATGGCTGATTACTATGTTTAATTGATGAAAGTTTTAGAAAGTTTTACAGAGTAAACATGTACTTAATTATAAATATGTAGTCTAGGGTATTTTCCACAAAAAATTAGACATTAAATGTTTGGCCAAACCTCAACATAAACTTGTTTCTATAGGAGAAAAATCAGATTTTACACACCATTTTTAGTGTTTTTAGAGTTGTCAGGTATTGCAAATCAGTTTTAACATTGGTAAGTACTGTATTACATACAGTTCTAAATACTGTACTGATTAACCATATAACTTTTACTGAAGTTAATTGGTGACTATAAAGGTCGAAAATCTAAAAGAGAAGGCTATGCCAGTGTCAGGTAAACCGAAAGTCTTTAAATCTATAATCTCTAAAACAACATAATGAGAAGTTAGCTCTACCTGTTTTACTACTTTTTTTAAACACACATCCAAATATAACCTATAAACCTCAAAGGGGAAAGCTTTCTTCTAGGTTACTTATTTAAAAGTTCGTAACAACAACAACAAAAAGTTCGTAACAAATAAAGTGTGAAAAGACTCAGGAAAACCATTCTAAGATACAAACTTCCACTATATTAACTACATGTAAACATTTTATGAATATGTTGATATAAATGTCAGAACCCACTATAACATTATCAACATTGTTTGTGCTTGTAACAGCTGCATTTAAAAAATATCCCAGGAGAAACTTAAAAATTTAGGTTCCTTTCCCTCTAACCTCTGTAAATACAATCATTTAAACTTATATTTGTAAAAGAACATTACCCTATATTTATAAGAGAATAAGCTCAATGTTTCACCTAAGTATTTTTCCATACCCATGAAGTCTCTCTCTTGTCATTTAACTTTTTTTTTTTTAAGACGGGTTTCACCATGTTGGTCAGGCTGGTCTTGAACTCCCGACCTCAGGTGATCCACCCGCCTTGGCCTCCAAAGTACTTGGATTACAGGCGTGAGCCACCGCACCTGGCCTGTCATTTAACTTTTATTCACTATCTTAATATTGTCATAAGAATGATTTCTTTTCCTGACAAGAAATCATACTATATATCTTGCTGATATCTACCTAACTGCGTCTAAGCAATCCCCTTCTTTTTCTAATAATTTGTGCTAAAGAAAAACTATATTGATTTCTTATAAGCTTACCTGTTCCTTCCTTAAATATCATTTTAGTTAAACAGAAAGCATTTTCTTTTCATTTTTGGCTATATAATTATTAAATTTCAGAACTAAAAGAGCCTTTTAGATAAACTAGTAAAATTTCCAGTCTTACAAAAGAGAAAACAGGTTCACTGAAGGAAAAGTGGCATGATCAAGATGAAATTATTTTAAAGGTAGATACCAGTAAGTAAAACAAGATCTGGCAAAAAGAACTGAATGTAGTAATTCAGCAACTTGATTGAAAAACTGACATCGGCCGGGCGTGGTGGCTCATGCTTGTAATCCCAGCAAAGCAGAAGCAGGAGAATCACCTGAGGTCAGGAGTTTGAGACCAGCCTGACCAACATGGAAAAACCCCATTTTTAGTAAAAATACAAAATTAGCCAAGCATGTGGCACATGTCTGTAATCCCAGCTACTCGGGAGGCTGAGGCAGGAAAATTGCTTGAATCCAGGAGGCAGAGGTTGTGGTGAGCCAAGATCGCGCCACTGCACTTCAGCCTGGGCAACAAGAGCAAAACTGTCTCAAAAAAATAAAGAAAGAAAAAGAGACTGACATCACATTAAAACAATATTTAATACATCCTTGGTTTTCAAATCTGTTCATTACTGATACTTTAGTAAGTTTCCCTATACAAATTTGGTCTCTAAAAGCTATTATATAAACATCTTAATTTTTTTTAAAATAGAGATAGGGTCTCACTAAGTTGCTCAGACTGGTCTTGAACTCCTGGCCTAAAGTGATCCTCCCACCTTGGCCTACCAAAGTGCTGGGATTACAGGCATGAGCCACAGCGCCTGGCCTAAAATAATTTTATCACTGTGTAAACTGGCAGAGAAAACATCTCAAAAGCTAGAACTGAGTTGATATGACGCATTTAAGCAAAACCAGATCTAAAGACGATCAGCAGCACTTGGAATCTGAGACAAGTGCATTCTATAAAAAGTAAACTAGGTTCAAAATCTCTCATACCACTAATAATAAAAATAAAATAACTGAATCAATAAGCATCTTTATTGTAAATTAATTCAAACTATGTTTAGAGTTGGAGATTTACATTATATTCTTCATAATTCACAGGATTTTCATAACAATGATAGCCAGAGAAGACTACAGCTTTTTGTCATGTATCTCAGAATGTCACAGGATTTTAATAACAATGATAGCCGGAATGCAGACAGACTACAGCCTTTTGTCATGCATCTCTCAGAATGTGGCCTGCTACAAATGATTATCTGTGACAACTTCTAACTGAAGATCTTAAGACCTCTTAACATCAGAGTTATGGAATAATGTTCACGTATAACCCACACAAAGGAAAAAAATAACAAGCATATTGATAAAAACAAATAATGTTGACTTATTTAAAATGTATTGGGCATTGGAATGGTCCAGGAAGTAGAATTAAAAAAAAAAAGAATTAAAAAAAAAAATGTACTGGGCAGTTGTGGTAGAACGTGCCTGTAGTCCCAGCTATTGAGGAGGCTAAAGTGGAAGGGTCACTTGAGTCCAGGAGTTTGAGGCTGCAAAGAGCTATGATGGCACCACTGTACTCTAGCCTGGGCTGTTGCCCAGCAATACCCTGTCCATTAAAACTAACCAGCAAACAATATATATGCCTATATATGTCATAAAATGTACTGAAAAACTCCTTGAAATTTTATATTGCTGAAATTATTTCTAATGGTAAGATAAATGACACTCCTAATCCAAAGTGAAAAACAGATATACAGAGAAATTAAAAGTTGGCAAGAATGGAATAAATCATATGTTTATTTTAAATGCTAAAATAATGGTCAACTCAAACAACCTGGGACTATGATTAATACACAGTACCTGTCAAACTAGCACGGTATGCTAGGTAAATGATATGAATCAAAATCACTACAAGACACATGGTTAATTCCTAATACACTTAAACTTATTTCTGAATTTTTATGCTCTTCCATTTTGAAAAAGCCTCTAAGTTTGTCAGCAGTCTTCTGAGGACGAGCTTCTCTAAGAGAGAAAAATGTATCTCTCAAAGTGATACAGTAAGTCAGAGTTACATTACAAGTCACCTTAAAGATAACTTTTTTACTCCTCTAAACTACATCTCTACCTCTCCCAGGGGATGCTTTTTAGCCCTTTTCAATTTCCTTTGGCACAAACAGGGGGCTCTTCTAACCTAGGAAGACTCAAAATAGCAAGCTGTCCTCATCTCTGATGCCCAGGTGTAATTAAGATCAACATTTAATATTCCCTTATTTTCAAGATTAATCCATTCATTTTATTTTATTTGCAGTCATTCAGTGGTTGGAAGTAACATTTGGATCACTTAAAGCAGTAAAGAAAATTAGATTACAAAACATGCAGCAACCGTCCATGACAAATTCTGCATGAAAATTGTAGGTAAGCACCAGAATCCAGATATATCAGGTCCACCCTCTGCCACTGTCCTTCTAGGAGGGAGAAATTTGCAGTTATACAATTAAAGGTTTCACTAACGAAAAGCTTTAAAACATACCTAAATTCCGGCTGGACACAGTGGCTCACACCTGTAATCCCAGCACTTCGGGAGGCCAAGGCGAGTGGATCACCTGAGGTCAGGAATTCAAGACTAGCCTGGCCAACATGGCCAAACCTCGCCTCTACTACAAATACAAAAATTAGCCAAGCATGGTGGCAGGTGCCTGCAATCCCAGCTACTTGGGAGGCTGAGGCAGAAGAATCACCTGAACTGAACCTGGAGGTGGAGGTTGCAGTGAGGTGAGACTGTGCCATTGCACTCCAGCCGGGTCAACAAGAGCAAAACTCTGTCTCAAAAAAATAATAATCATAATCATAATTTTAAAACCTTAGTTCCTTTCATACTGCAAAATGTTTATTTAAAACCACTTTTAGCTGGGCATGGTGGCTCATGCCCGTAATGCCAGCACTTTGGGAAGCCAAGGTGGGAGAATCACCTGAGGTTGGGAGTTCAAGACCAGCCTGACCTACAAGGAGAAATCCCATCACTACCAAAAATATAAAATTAGCCAGGTGTGGTGTAGCATGCCTGTAATCCCAGCTACTTAGGAGGCTGAGACAGAAGAATCGCTTGAACCAGGGAGGCGGAGGTAGTGGTGAGCCGAGATCGCACCACTGCACTCCAGCCTGGGCAACAAGAGCGAAACTCCGTCTCAAAACAAAAACAAAAAACAAACAAACAAAAATACTTACCTAGTCACTAAATCATTAAATCCTGGAAATATATTCTGCTCTAGTTTAAAAGTTACAAAATAAGAATCTTTACATTCCTGTAATTTAAAGCTTTTTTAAAGCTAATTAATCATGGATTTTTCCCTCTACCTTGTTAGTATGATTGGTGAGGTCTTTTAGAATTTCACTAAAAATTAGGGTGTATAATGGCATAAACGCAAATTAAGTCCACCAAGTCAAACAAAGTACTAAACATAAAGATTATAGAATTTTAATATACTAAAGAAAACAGCAAGGAGACAAGGTGAAAGATTTGGTAGGAATTCCATCAATACTCTGCCAATTGTGGGGCAAGGTAGACATGTATTAAACTGTATTTTATTCTTCAGGTCTTCACACTATGAAAGATCATTACACAACTTGACTTTGTAATTTTTTCAGAAGCAATAAAGAACTGTTTTCACTTTCTAATCAGCTTCAGCCGAATCTTAAGGGATACAAGTCACCCAAACCCTGGCAACAGTGACTTTTCTTCCTTGACCCAAGAAGGCAGAGTGCCAGAGGGAAATAGCAAAGAGTAGCACTATATAAACAGGGCAAGTGGCACAAGAGCAGAGGCAAGTTATATAACCAAAATATATTTTAAAATATGTTCATAACTCGTAACAACCTTTGCCTTTAGTTGGTTTCTTGTTTGGAGTATCAGTTGAAACAGTTAATTCAATATTATCTGGATCGCCTCCTTCCTCTTCAATAGCCTACATTAGAAAGAGAAGTTAATATGCTACACAGTCTATCTAAACTTATTTTATAAAAACGAAATGAAAAAATTAGCAAACCTCATGCCACAAGACATTAGAATTGCCAGTCATTTCATAAACCGACTTCAAAAATGAGCAATCAAACTACACGAAAGAGTAAGAGAAAGTTTCAGGGGGAAAAAAATCATTAGGTATCAAAATCGCATTAAGTTTTAAATTCTACCGTGTCAAGATAATTAAACAGCACATTATACTGGCCAAAAATCTAAATAT
Organism: Cheracebus regulus; assembly: GCA_963574635.1. Taxonomy (NCBI): domain Eukaryota; kingdom Metazoa; phylum Chordata; class Mammalia; order Primates; family Pitheciidae; genus Cheracebus; species Cheracebus regulus. The sequence continues at coordinate 87,248 of CAUYQU010031623.1, forward strand.
GTTCCATTGCAGAAAAGTTGCCAGCTACTAAAGTATATAACTAAAAAGAGTTTTCCTAGTTTCTGTAATGCAAACTTACTGCTCCTCTACTACAATTCCAACTCTCACTCAAACCAGAAAGCTAATCAGGAATGAAAAAGTAGATTATTGCGCTGATGCAAAAACTAAAAGCCTAATGGAAAACAAAACCTCTCTCTGTCACCCACCCATCGACTCCCACTACCAATTCTCCCTCAAGATGGGGAGGAAACGGTTGGGCACAATTAAACGGTAACTTCGCAGAAGTCACCAAAGTAACCATTCCCTCCGAGGCCAAGAAATGCACGCGCTCACCATGGCTAAAGGCTGGGGACCGAGCGCCTCCCAGATCTCCACGATCGCCCTTGGGAGGCCGCGCCTGCTGGCCGCAACCCTCGCAGCCTGGCGGGGACGTCCCGGGGAGGCGGGGGCGCGCTGGGCTGCGGTGACTGGTCCCGGGCTGCTCTCGGGTCCCTCGTAGGCCCGGCCCGGCCCGGAGTGCGGGGGCGGGGGTGCCGCGGATGGGTCCCCGTCCTCCACGCGCGCGCGGGAGCCGCCCCGGGCCTCCCTACCTGCCTCCCCGCGAGTCCTGGCGGCTGCGGGCCGCCGGGGGCTGAGGCGGAAGCCGGGTGCCGAGGCGCGGCCTAAGCTCCCCTTCCCGGTCCTTCCCGGTCCTCGCCGGGCCTCACCTGCTTGAGTCGGGAGATGAGCACGGTCTTGACTCCGGTGATGTCTAAGTTCCGCCGCTTCAGCTCGGACTTCAGATCGATGACCCGCAGATCGGTGATCTTTTTACCTTCCGCCTGACCCGAGGCGGCCGAGGCTGCCACCGCAGCGGTAGCGGCAGCCATCTTAGAAGAGCAGCGCGCTGCCGAGGCAGCGAGTGGGCTGCAAGGCGGCGGCAACAGCGCCAACTTCCACTCAGGCCTCAGCGGCCGCCGGCGCGACACAACGCTGCGCACAATGAGCCGCTGGCCCCTCCCTCGGTCCGCCACCCTAGCGCAACCTGCAGCCGCAGCCAGCACCCGGATGACGGCCGCGCGTGCGCACTGGCGCAGGAACCGGCCGCTGCGCGCTCCGCTGGGCGGGCCGCGGTCACTTGGGCGGTGCGATCACTTGTGTGGTCTGCGAGGTCAGGCACGTCCAACCGCAGCAACGTCCGTCGCGCCGCCGTTCCCCGTCGCTTCGTTAGCCATTTTCTTGCAACGTCTTGAGTCTTGAGCGACAACGATGTGCAGGCACTGAATGACATCGTGCGCGCGTTACTCGACACAAACCGGGGGGGCGCTTGGGCGCGCTGAACCTCTCAGGGAAATACTTTATCAGTTCTGCTGAATAATCGAAAAATTGTCGCCGCCGTGCACCAATGAACTGGATTCCCCGAGTCCATTCAAAAGACCTCAAAGCAATTCTGGGACTGTTAGTCCAAAGAATAGGAAGGGCTGGCCTTTGACACATGCCTCATTAGCTGTCTCAGGAGAAAACATCGTTGCCCTGCCCATGGCAGCTGTTTATTCTAGGGCTGCCTCTCCTCGCTTCAAAAACGGGAAAACTTTCGTGTTGCCGTCGGGTTTGCTATCCTCCCGGTGGACCTGATGGCCCAACACGAAACTGTTCACTGAATGTGAAAACTAGCTTATAAGTACTTGTTGCCGTTGTCGTATGTACTGTGTTCACTATTTTGTCCCCCAAAATTTGGGATTCCAAGAACAGTGAGCATCTTCTTATGGAGGATCGGCCTGTACAAGTGAGTACCTATTTGTAATATTGCCTTGTATTATTTATTATCAAAATATAAGTATTGATAGAATAAAACGATTCTATAAATTCCACAAGGTGAGTGTGATGCACAATTAACTATACTGTATTTCCTGATTTTACAACTTAAATTCCTGAGATCTGACTCACTTTAGGTTACTTTTTCTGATTGGCTGGCTCAAAAAAGAGGAAGACTGGACATTATAAAAGAATACCTGACACTAGGGTAGTTCTTTACAGTTTATAAGGCACTTTGACATACAGTAACCCCCTTAATCCTTCCCAACTCCGAGAGGTAAATCTCCGTGAGACTTAGAGAGATTAAATGACTTGCCCATGTTCACACAGCAGAGCTGTGCTCAAATCCCAGCCACCTGATTCTGAATTCAGCTCTGTCTCTGCTACAATATTGGTTTCACAGTGATGGAAGTTTAGAATACAGAGACTCCTTAGAAATCTTCTGGCCCATCATTTGAGGTCAGGAGTTCGAGAACAACCTCTCTACTAAAAATACAAAAATCAGCCGGGTGTGGTGGTAGGCACCTACTCAGGAGACAGAGGTAGGAGAATCACTTGAACCGGGGAAGCAGGGGTTGCAGTGAGATCTGGCCACTGCACTCCAACCTGGGCAACAGAGGGAGACCCTGTCTCAAAAAAAAAATAAGGTCTGGTGTGGTGGCTTACGCCTGTAATCCCAGCACTTTGGGAGGCTGAGGTGGATGGATCACTTGAGGTCAGGAGTCCAAGAGGAGCCTAGCCAACATCACCATCTCTACTAAAAAAAAAAAAAAAAAATAGCCAGGTGTGGTGGCAGACTCCTGTAATCCCAGCTATTTGGGAGGCTGAGGCAGGAGAATCACTTAAACCCAGGATCATGCCATTGCACTCCAGCCTGGGGGACAGAGCTAGAGTTTGTCTCAGGGAAAAAAAAGGAAGAAAAAAATCATCTGGCATAGTTCTCAAGATTTTAAGAGATATACCTAGGGATATACAGCTATTCTCTCTCCTTTTTGTTTTTATTTTATTTTATTTTTATTTTTTTACAATCCAGAGGTCTTTTATTTTTTTTTTACACCTATTATGCTGTGAATTCATAGGGAAGAGGTTCCAGCAGCTCGACTCCTTCCCATTGGTTCTCACAAAGTGTGCTTCTCTGGGTGGAGCAAGCTGCTGCTTCAGCTGAACCCAGGTAACTTTCTCTTTGGCTTTTTTCTTTTTCTGGTCATTTTCCTTCATGTGTTTCAGGAAGCTATCTCGGCTCTTAGCATGCTTAATGTGCTCAATACGCACATTAATTCTCTTGGCAAGAATCTTGTCCTTAACTTGTTTGTTTACAACCATGCCAACAGCAATTCCATTGCTGTCGGCAGTGTTACAATGGATAACATTGTAACTCTTCCAGTTTTGCCATGATAACACATGTGGGGCATGCCTTTTTGAACAGTACCCATTCCCTTGATATCTACAATATCACCTTTCTTTTTTTCTTTTTTCTTTTTCTTTTTTTTTTTTGAGACAGAGTCTTGCTCTGTCACCAGGTGCCAGGCTGGAGTACAGTGGCACAATCTCGGCTCACTGCAATCTCTGCCTCCTGTGTTCAAGCAGTTCTCCTGCCTCAGCCTCTCAAGTAGCTGGAACTACAGGTGCGCGCCACCACGCCCAGCTAATTTTTGTATTTTTTAGTAGAGACGGAGTTTCACCATGTTGGCCAGGATGGTCTCTATCTCGACCTGGTGATCCGCCTGCCTCAGCCTCCCAAAGGGCTGGGATTACAGGCGTGAGCCACTGCACCCGGCAAATATCACCTTTCTTGTAGATTCGCACATAGGTGGCCAAAGGAACAATTCCATGTTTTCTAAAAGGCCTAGAGAACATATATTGAGTGCCTCTCCTCTTTCCTTTTGTGTTTGTCATTTTGGCAAATTACTGGAAGTTGGTGGTTCCTGCTGAAAGGCTTGTTTTTATTTTTATTTTTTTGAGACAGTGTCTCACTGTGTCACCCAGATTGGAGTGGAGTGGCATAATCATGGCTCACTGCAGCCTCAACCTCCTGGGCTCAAGTGATCCTCCCACCTCAGCCTCCTGAGTAGCTAGACTATAGCACCTGCCACCATGCCTGGCTAATTTTTGTATTTTTTGTAGAGACAGAGTTTCACTATGTTGTTGCCCAGGCTGGTCTCGAACTCCTGGGCTCAAGTGATCCTTTCCCCTCAGCCTCTCAAGTATCGTGCCAGCACACCCAGCTATTTTTTTTTTTTTCTGTAGAGACAGGGTCTCACTATGTTGTCCAGTCTGGTCTCAAATTCCTGGGCTAAAGCTGTCCTCCTGCCTCAACTTCCCAAAATGCTTAGATTACAGGTGTGAGCCATCACACCTAGCTCAAATAGGCTTTTAAATCTTTCCTGTCTTGAAACATCTTCATTTGACTCAACTGTTTCCTACTGGCAATAGTTATATTATTGTGTACTTGTCTTAATGAAGAGTGCATAACTTATATTAAATAGTGACAAGGGAGATAAATCATATAGCTGTCTCTCTGAAGATAATGAAGACGTTTGACAAAACATTTTAAAACTTTTTAAAACATCAAAACCATCAAAGAAATAACAAGATAATGAGAAATCACTGGGCCAAAATTTGAGAGAAGGCTGAAATCTAGAGAGAGGAGCCCACCATTTGGAGTAAAAGAAGGTTTTTGCTAATGCTGAAAGGCAGGTGAGATTTGAGCACCACTTTTGGGTGATTTAAGGGACAAAAGGTGGAGCCCAGGGTCTGCCAAAGGAAGGGGCCTGATTTGCTATTCTAAACTTAGTTTTTGTTGTTGTTTTCGGTATTTTTGTTTGTTTTGTGTTTTTGAGATGGAGGCTTGCTCTGTAACCCAGGCTGGAGTGCAGTGGCCCAGTCTTGATTCACTGCAACCTCTGCCTCCTGGGTTCAAGCGATTCTCCTTCCTCCGCCTCCTGAGCAGCTGGGGTTATAGGTGTGTACCACCAGCCTCGGCTAATTTTTGTATTTTTAATAGAGACAAGGTTTCACCATATTGGTCAGGCTGATCTCATACTTCTGATCTTGCTGGTCTCCAACTCCTGACTTCGAGTGCTCTGCCCTCCTTGGCCTCCCAAAGTGCTGAGATGATAGGTGTGAGCCACCGTGCCCGGCCACAGACTTACTTTTGAGACACTAAAGTACTGCTCTCTAGAAGAAAACATGAACTTAGAGTAAGAAAAGCCTTGCTTGGACTATAGCCATGTTGATTTGTGACATGAAGTCATCTTCCAAGATCTAACGGTGTCATTAATGTCATATTAATGCATATTAATACCGCTACCTAGCAGAAGCAAATGTAAATTATCCTTGAAGGGAGATACAACACATTACCTATTACCTATGTTCACAAGTTGCTTTTACAATTTTTTTTTTTTTTTGAGATGGAGTCTCTTTTTTGAGATGGAGCCAGCGTGGAGTGCAGTGGAGCAATCTCTGCTCATTATAACCTCCGCCTCCCGGGTTCAAGCCATTCTCCTGCCTTAGTCTCTTGAATAGCTGGTTACAGGCATGTGCCACCATTCCAGGCTAATTTTTGTATTTTTAGAGAGACAAGGTTTCATCATATTGGTCAGGCTGGTCTCAAACTGGTGATTTCGTGATCTGCCCACCTCGGCCTCCCAAAGTGCTGGATTACAGGCGTGACCCACTGCACCTGGCTGCTTTTACAACTATTTTAAAAATTACACTGTCTAGGCCAGGCACAGTGGCTCACACCTGTAATCCCAGCTACTTAGAAGGCTGAGGCAAAAGAATAACTTGAACCAGGTAGTGGAGGTTGCAGTGAGCCAAGATCACGCCACTGCACTCCAGCCTGGCTGACAGAGCGAGGCTCTGTCTCATGAAAAAAAAAAAAAAATTCACAGTGTCTAGTATTCAATCAAGCTCACAAGGGGACAAGATCCCATGAATGGAAACTAGCACAAATAACAGACTGCAGACACAGGCCCTAGGTTCTCTGAATAGTAGATCAGATACAGACCCAGTGCGGTGGCTCATGCCTCTAATCCCACACTTTGGAGGCCAAGGTGGAGAGATTGCTTGAGTTCAAGAGTTTGAGACCAACCTGGGCAACACGGTGAGACCCTATCTCTGCGAAAATTTAAAAAACTACCTACTCAGGAGCTACTTAGGAGGCTGGGATAGGAGGATCACTTGAGCCCGGGAGGTAGAGGTTGCAGTGAGCCAAGACTGTGCCACTGTTTTCCATCTTAGCTGACAGAGTAAGACCCTGTCTCAAATAAAAATAAATAAATCGAATTTGTTTTTAAAAAATACATCAGAGATCGTAAGCAAACAACTAAAACCAAAAAATAACAAATATATATAAAGCGCTATTATAGATTTGAGGAAGAATCATAAATTTTAGATGTAAAAAATGTAAGTAAAAAAACTAAGAAATTGGTGAATTGATCTTTGCATAAGTTACACAGAACTCAAAATAAAATTAGAGAACTGGAATATGGGTCCAAAGAAACTATCAAGAATGAGCCATGGAAAGGCCAAAAAATAAATAAATAAATAGGAAAGTATAGAAGAAACATCTTAGGGTCTTGGCAGGAAAGAGATTGCAAACGCAAATCGAGTAAGTTTTAAAAAGTGTAATAAAAGGATTATTTACAAAGGCATGAGCAGGGTTTAGTGAAATCACAAAAAAATGGTACATTTGGATTAAAATCAATGGAAGTTCTTACTGCCTCTCAGTCTCAATAGGCAAGAAAGGAATGGTTTCTAGAACACAGAAAAAGAGGGCTGCACAACAGTCCTATGGCTTCAGCAGAGGAATATACAGCCATGGTAACTTGACAGCAAGGAAACCATGGCGTGGGGGCAGGGAGGTGGTGATAGCAATAAATGCAGGAACCTCAATTTTTTTCCACACTTTTATTTCCTACCAATGCTCCTATTGGTGAAACCCAGCTGGAAGCCAGAGGTAAGAGTAAGGAAGCCGGTTAATTTAGTCCATAAATATCTGCCTTTTGGCCAGGCATGGTGGCTCACACCTGTAATCGCAGTACTGTGGGAGGATGAGGCAGGCAGATCACTTGAGGTCAGGAGTTCGAGAACATGGCGAAACCACTTCTCTACTAAAAATACAGAAATTAGCCAGGTGTGGTAGTGCACACCTATAGTTCTAGCTACCCAGGAGGCTGAGGCAAGAGAATTGTTTGAACCCCATGTTGGCCAGGCTGATCTTGAACTCCTGACCTCAGGTGATCCACTCTGCTTTGTTGGGATTACAGACATGAGCCACCGTGCCAGGTGGGAAATTTTTCTTTCTTTCTTTCTTTTTTTTTTTGAGATGGAGATGGAGTTTCACTCTTGTCCACCCCAGGCTGGAGTGCAGTGACATGGCATGATGTCAGCTCACGGAGACCTCTGCCTCCCAGGTTCAAGCGATTCTCCTGCTTCAGCCTCCCCAGAAGCTGGGACTACAGGTACATGCCACCACGCTCAGCTGATTTTTGTATTATTAGTAGAGACGGGGTTTCACCATGTTGCCCAGGCTAATCTTGAACTCCTGACCTCAGGTGATCTTCCCGCCTCGGCCTCCCAAAGTTCTGGGATTATAGGTGTGAGCCACTACACCTGGTGGAAAATTAATTTTAAAGACTTAAATAAATGGAGAGGTATCAGGTTTATGAATTTTGAAAACTCAGTATTGTAAAGATGTCAGTTCATCCTAAATTGATATATTTATCAATGCAGTCTCAGTCAAAATACTAACCATTTTTTGGAGTGGAATTTGAGAAACTTTTTCAAATTTTACATGGGATGCAAATGACCAAGAATAAGCAAAAACTTCTGAGGAAGGAAAATGATGTCAGCATTTTTTCTATGATACATCAAGCATCATTTTAAAATGTGGTGTTCACAAAGAGATTGACGGCTAGAGCAATGAAACAGAATAGAGGAACCCAAAACAGATCCATGGACCTGCTTTTTGACAAAACTGGCTTTATAGAGTAGTAATGTGAGGACAATTTTTTCAACAAATTACATTGGGATTACTGCTTTACACCAAATACAAAAAAAAAAAAAATCAATTCCATGTGGATTGTAGACATGAATATGAGGCAAAACAATAATACCACTGGTGTCACAGTGTATAAATATAGAATGGGAAATATAAGTGGAAAAACATATAAGAAGTAAGAAGGGTACGCACAGTGAAGCATGGAAAGGAATCCAGTTGGCAAGAACATCACCACCTTAATGCTGTATGGTATTCTACAGTAAGTGGGGACAGCAATCAGTCTACTGTGTAATAGTGGAGGTTCCTCGGTCAGGAAATAGTCTTTTTTGCAAAGAAGGATCTTTTGGAGTTCAGTTTTTGCTATCAGCTTCATTTTTTTTTTTTTTTTTTTTTTTACGACAGAGTCTTAACTCTGTCTCCCAGGCTGGAGTGCAATGGTGCAGTCTCAGCTCACTACAACCTCTGCCTCCCGGGTTCAAGTGATTCTCCTGCCTCAGCCTCCCAAGTAGCTAGGATTACAGGCACCTGCCACCACACCCAGCTAATTTTTATATTTTTAGTTGATAGTGTCTCACCAAGTTATCCAGGCTGGTCTTGATCTCCTGACCTCAGGTGATCCACCCGTCTTGGCCTCACAAAGTGCTGGGATTACAGGCATGAGCCACCTCACCCGACCAGTTTGCTTTTATACTGAGCCAAGTTACCAGAGAGAGGAGGAAATCAGTCCTCAGATTTGTTTGTCCTTAAAGATAGTATTAGGAGAATATTATCAGGACCTTGGATTAGGAAAAGATTTATTTATGAGAACACAAAAAGCACCAATTACAAAGGAAAAGATTGATATAAATAACTACACTAAAATTAAGAATTTCTACTCATTAAAAGGTACCACTGAGAGAGTAGAAGGCAAACTACAAAAGGGGAGGGTATTCAAAACACAGATAACAATAGGTTCATAATCAGCATATACAAAGAACACATTAAAAAAAAAATCCAGTAGAAAAAAAAGTGATCAAGGCCAGGAGTGGTGGCTCATGCCTGTAATCCCAGTACTTTGGGATTCCAAGGCCAGTGTACTGCTTAAAGCCAGGAGTTTGGAGAGAGATCCAAGATGGCCGATTACTAGCAGCTCAGGATTGCAGCTCCCAGTGAAAGTGCAGAGAGTGAGTGGATGCCACACTTCCAGACAAATTTTTGTTGCACACGGACCAGGAGATTCCCAGCGGAGGAGACTTTCAGGTCGCCAATGTGACCCTTTTGGCTGGCGCGGCTGTTTTGCCAGCACCTTGGCGCGCCGGCTCTTGGTGCGGAGTAAATGGGACTGGGTCTCCTTTTGGATGATGTTTGGAGCTCTGGGAAGGCAGAGCAGTCCATTCAGCTGATTGAAAAAGGGACTGAAGAGGGAAGCCAGACCGGAGACCCTCAGGCAGAAAAGCACCACAAATCTCAACGCCGCTGTTTTAGCCGGCATTGTGGGTTGCCACAGTGAAAATTACATAGATTCTGGAGCTGGGAATCAACAAGCTGGACATCCACTCAGAGACCTAATTTGAAAGTTGGTAATTACAAAGATGACAGGTGGATAAATCCACAAAGATGGGAAGAAGCCAGCGTAAAAAAAATGAGAACACTCAAAATCAGAATGTCTCTCCTTCTACAGAGGATGGTAGTTCCTCACCAGCAATGGAACAAACTCTGATGGAAAACGAGTGCAAAGAATTAACAGAATCAGGCTTCAGAAGGTGGATAATAAGAAACTTTGTGAGCTAAAAGAACATGTTCTAACCCAATGCAAAGAAACTAACAACTTTGAAAAAAGGTTTGACGAAATGCTAACGAGAATGGACAATTTAGAGAAGAATATAAATGAATTAATGGAGCTGAAAAACACAATACTAGAAATCCGTGAAGTATGCACAAGTTTTAACAGTCGAATTGATCAAGCAGAAGAAAGGATATCAGAAGTCAAAGACCAACTAGTGAAATGAAATGAGAAGATAAGATCAGAGAAAAAAGGGTAAAAAGGAATGAGCAAAGTCTCCAAAAAATATGGGACTATGTGAAAAGACTTAATTTACGCTTAATAGGTATATCTGAATGTGATGAAGAGAATAAATCCAAGCTGGAAAATATTCTTCAGGATATTATCCAGGAAAATTTTCCTAAGCTAGTAAGACACGACAATACTCAACTCCAGGCAATACAGAGAACCCCACAAAGATATTCCTCAAGAAGACCAACCCCAAGACACATAATCGTTAGATTTACTCAGATTGAAATAAAGGAGAAAATACTAAGGGCAGCCAGAGAGAAAGGCCAGGTTACCCATAAAGGGAAGCCTATCAGACTCACAGCAGATCTCTCAGTAGAAACGCTACAAGCCAGAAGAGAGCGGGGGTTAATATTTAACATCCTTAAAGAAAAAAACTTTCAACCCAGAATTTCATATCCAGCCAAACTAAGTTTTACAAGTGAAGGAAAAATAAATTTTTTTGTGAACAAGCAAGAACTCAGAGATTTCATCACCACCAGGCCTGCTTTACAACAACTTCTGAAAGAAGGGCTATACACAGAAAGGAACAACCAGCATCAGTTATCCCACTTACCAAAAAGTAAAGAATATTATGATAATGAAGAATCTATATCAACTAATGGGCAAACAGCCGGTTAGCATCAAATAACAGTATTAAACTCACATGTATCAATATTAATCCTAAACTTAAATGGATTAAATGCCCCAATCAAAACATACGTTAGACAAACAGAATAAAAAGTTAAAACCCATTGGTACGCTGTATTCAGACCTTTCTTATAGGCAAGGACACACAAAGACTCAACATAAAGCGATGGAACAAGATTCACCAACCTAATGGAGAGAAAAACAAAACAAAAAAAAAAACAGGAGTCACAATTTTCATCCTTGATAAAATAGACTATATTAGCAACAAAGACTAAAAGAAACAAAGAAAGATATTACATAATGGTAAAAGGATCAAAGTAACAATAAGAGCTAA
>CAUYQU010031626.1:0-10429 GCA_963574635.1 Cheracebus regulus
TCTTTCTCTTTCATTTTTTTCTTTCTTTTGCAGTTTCTTTCTCCTTTTCTCTCTTTTTCTAAAATCTCTTCCTCTTTCTTTCTTTCATTTTTTCTTTCTTTTGCTGTTTCTTTCTTTCTCCTTTTCTCTCTTTTTCTAAAATCTCTTCCTCTTCCTTTCTCTTTCATAAAAAAAAAAAAGAAACAACTCCTCATGTGTTCAAGTTTTACCATGAAACTGCTGCAATTTGGTCATGTCTTCAGGCTCTACTTCTAATTTTATTTCTCTTGCTCTTTTCACACATCTGTAGTTGTTTCTTCCACTGAAGTTTTGAACTCCCTCAAAGTCATCCATGAGGGTTGGAATTAACTTCTGCCAAACTGTTGTTAATATTGCTATTTTCACCTTCTCCCATGAATCACAAATGTTCTTAATGGCATCTAGAATGGTGAATCCTTTCTGGAAGGTTTTCGATTTACCCAGATCTATCGGAGGAATAACTATGGCTGCTACAGCCTTACAAAATATATTTCTTAAATAATAAGACATGAAAGTGGAAAATTACTCTTTGATCTATGAGTTACAGAATGAATGTTGTCTTAGCAGGGCTGAAAACATTAATTTCCTGTGTATCTTCATCAGAGTTCTTGGTTGACTAGGTGCATTGTCAATGAGCAATGATATTTGAAAGGGGTATTCTTTTCTGAGCAGTAAGTCTCAACAGTGGGTTAAAATATTCAGTAAACCATGCCATAAACAGATGTGTTGCCATCCAAGCTTTGTTGTTCCATTCATAAAGCACAGGCAGAATAGATTGAGCATAATTCTTAAAGGCCTTAGGATCTTCAGAATGATAAATAAGCATTGGCTTCAGCTTCAAGTCACCAGCTTCATTAGCCCCTAACAAGAGAGTCAGCCTGTCCTTTGAAGCTTTGAAGGCAGACATTGACTTCTCTCTAGCTATGAAAGTCCAAGATGGCATCAGTCTTCCAATGGAAAGCTGTTTCATGTACCCTGAAAACCTGTTTTTTAGCACAGCTGCTTTCATAAGTAGTAATAATCTTAGCTAGATCGTCTAGATAACTTGCTGTGGCTTCTAGATCAGCACTTGCTGCTTCATTTTATACTTTATGTTATGGAAATGGCTTCTTTCCTTAAACCTCATAAACCAACTTCACTAGCTGCAAACTTCTTTCTGCTCCTTTCTCACATCTCTTAGTCTTCCTGGTATTGAGGAGAATCAGGCCTTCCTCTGGATGAGGCTTAGACTTAAGGGAATATTGCGGCTGGTTTGATCTTCTGTCCAGACCACTAAAACTTTCTCCATATCAGCAATAAGGCTGTTTTGCTTATCATTCTTGTGTTCACTGGAATAGCACTTTTAATGTCCTTCTAGAACTTTTCTTTTGTATTTGAAACTTGGCTAGTTGCTTGGCTCAAGAGTCCTAGTTTTCAGTCTGTATTAACTTTTGACATGCCTTCCTCATTAAGCTTAATCATTGCTACCTCAGACTTGCAACTCTTTCTTTTACTGGAACACTGAGAAACACTGAGAGGCCATTCTAAGGTTGCTGGCCTAATTTCTTTTTTTTTTTTGAGACAGGGTCTTGCTCTGTCGCCTAGGTTGGAGTACAGTGACACAATAATGGCTCACTGAAACCTCCACCTCCCAGGTTCAAGCAATTCTCCTGTCTCAGCCTCCCGAGTAGCCAGGATTACAAGTGTGTGCCATCATGCCTGACTAATTTTTGTCTTTTTGGTAGAGACGGGGTTTCACCATGTTGGCTAGGCTGGTCTTGAAGAGACCTTAAGTGATCTGCCTGTCTCAGCCTCTCTAAGTGCTGGGATTACGGTGTGAGCCACTGTGCCCAGCCTTGGCCTAATTCCAATATTGTTGTGCCTCAGAGAACAGGGAGGAAAATTACTATTTCTTAAGCCTATATTTATCCCTTGCACCCAGATCAAACCTTGGTTTCCATTTCCCCTAGAAAAAGAAGCCCACAGATACAAACTTATAAAAAACAAGTTAATTCTTTGGTTTTGAGTTTTCATGATCTTGTGTATAAAAGGTACTCTAAAGAGTAATTCTGGCAATTCAGCATATCTATGCAATTGAAAACTGAAAACTTCACTCCATGTACATGGTCAACTGAAAACTTAACTCCACGTATATCTATATGTATATGCCATATGTATATCTAGAACTTCTTTTCTTTTTAAAATTTGTATAAATTTAAAGAATATTTGTACAGTTTTGTTACATGAATATATTGCATAGTGGTAAAGTCTGGGCTTTTGGTATAACATCACCCAATAATGTACATTGTACCCATTAGGTAACTTCTCACCCCCTCTCCTACCTTCCCAGCCTTCCAAGACTCCACTGTCAATTATTCCACACTCTCTGCCCATGTATATGCATTATTTTGTTCCCACTTATAAGTGAGAACATGTGGCATCTTTCTGTCTCTGAATTGTTTCACTTAAGATAATAACCTGTTCCATCCATGTTGCTGCAAAAGACACACTTTCATTCTTTTTGATGGCTGAATACTATTCCATTGTGTGTGTGTGTGTGCATGTGTGTGTGTGAGTGTGTGAATACCTCACATTTTCTTTATCCTATTATCTGTTGATAGACACTTGGATTGATTCCCTATCTTTGCTGCCATGAATAGTGCTGCAAAAAACATGAGTGCAGGCATCTTTTTGATATAATGATTTCTTTTCCTTTGGGTAGATATCCAGTGGTCGGATTGCTAGATAGACTGGTAGTTATATTTTTAGTTTTTTTTTTTTTTTAGAAATCTCCATATGGTCTTCCATAGAGGTTGTATTAATTTTCTGGAGCTACTTCAAAGAGCAGACATTTTAAACCTTCACAGCTCTCTTTAAGGTTACTAACCAATCCCTATATTTCCCTTGGCCATAAACATAAATGTAGAATTATTTTTCTTTATTTTTTTCATAGTAAATCCCTTTACTAAGATTTTAGTCTCATTTTTGTTGTTGTTGTTTTTGGGAATAGGGCTTCACTCAGTCACCCAGGCAGGAGTGCAGTGGTGCAATCATGGCTCACTGCAGCCTTGACTTCCTGGGTTGAGGTGATCCTCCCACCTTAGCTTCCCGACTGCCTGGGACTACAGGCACTTGCCACTATGCCTGGCTAATTTTTTGTATTTTTTTTTCTAGAGAAGGGGTTTTGCAAGTTGCCAATGCTAGTCTCAAACTCCTGGACTCAAGCCATCAGCCCAGCTTGACCTCCCAAAGTGTGATTAGAAATGTGAACCATGGCATCTGGCCTTAGGTGTAATTTTGGAGAGAACAATGGTAACAATGTTTGTTCAACCTACTCTCTATTCCTGGAGGTTTATATTTTCATATTTAATGGCAAATAAGAGGTTTAAGTTCATAAATACAAAATCATCAAAGTTTTCCTTTGCCAGTCTTCTCCTTGCATTTATTTTATAAAAGGTATTTTCTATTGGAGATTGAAGATAATTTATATTTATTCTAGCTTGTTTTTTAATTATTTGAGTGTTTATATTTAACTCAATTCTTTGTTACTTATTTAAGAATATAATTTGAGCTACATATCCAAACTGGTTTTTTCCAAATATAAAACTATTTTTCTTAACATTTATTTGTTTTATACTCATTGATTTGTGGTTTCCACTACAGTATATAAGTATATATACAGTATATAAGTATATATACAGTATATAAGTATATATAAGTATATAAGTATATATACAGTATATAAGTATATATACTTATCTGACTTGCCCAACAGTTTAGTATATCTCTTCTCCCGTGCTGTATTGATTACAGTAGCTTTCTAATTCCCTGCATATTTTTATAATGCTTATCTATTTATTCTTCTAGTTTTAAAGATGAATTTTCAATAGGTTTGTCAAGTTCACCCTCTTCTCCCCAGATCTCATTAGAATCTTGATTAGCATTTGTGGAAAGCATGAGTATTATTCATTAAATATTTTCTTTTTCTTCCTTTTTGTGAAGTGGTAAGTGGCTAAAAATCTTACTCTCTATGGTACGTGAGTAGAAGTTGCATGCACTTCCTTTTCTTACCACTGCTCTAGTGATCACCTAAGTTTCTAAGTGACAACAATGAGCAGAGCCTCCCTGTTGATTAATTCTGTTGTTTAATTCCCCAGCATAATGTTGCCTATCCATAAATACCGATGTTTATTAAGGATATAAGCCAATTTGGGAGTTCTAGGACTGTCTGTGACCTAAGTGCTATAGGATTCATTACAATCATGCAAAGAAGGGCAGGAACTAATTACTGTACTATTAAATGTATTCCAGTTGACTCTCTGGGCCGGTTCCACGTGAATATCCTTTGTCCACTCTATGCTCTGTCACCAAATTGGGCTTGAAATCCCCCATCCAAATAGAGTTCTCAAGAGTGGGGACATGGGCAATGTATTGGTCCCTGTATTTGCATAGATTCCATGAGGAAGGCTTCCATTTCAGGGTTTAGCTTTCCTGCCTTTCCTCCTGATCTGCACTCCCCAGCCATTTGAGATTTGTGCCTCTAGAAAGAAGTCCCTGTAAAGATGTTGCTGAGAAAGACCTTAGGCTTACTCTCTACCTGACGTTTTAGCTCCCTTTGGTTCTCATACAAATCACAATGAATCAAGGAAGCATCAGTTTGTACATTTGAGAGCTGATCCTGCCTATACAAGGGTTGAAGCAATTGCTGTTACTTTTCCTTTTTTTAAAAAAAAGCTTTTCCCACCCAGACCCTTGGGGATCCACTGAGGCAGAGGTGAGTGTGTTCCTTGCATATAAGAAAAAGTGGAATGGATATTTACCTGTCCTTCTGGTGATCAGTGCAATGCTTTATAAAACGTCATTTCCTCTTTCTTCTGGGCCAATAGCTAGGCTATATGTCCCAGCCTTTCCTGCAGCTGAAATGCCATGGAATGTGGGTGAAAGTGATGTACGATAGTTTCAGACCTAGCCTTCAAAACCTCTCTCGCTCAGTGTTCATTTCTAGTCGTGTCCAATAGAGGTTTGCAAGCCACTAGGAAAGGGTGGAGCCACTGGCTAGAAGGAGCCTGGGTGTTTCTTGCTAACTCACTGGACTGTGTCTGTGATTTAAAAAAAAACCACTATTAAATTAAGGTGCTATTCTTTATAGTTATATGTTTTAACAACTAATCTATCTTGATATAACAAAAATAATTCTAAATAATTATGTATTTTATATAGTAAATACTTTGGGGATGAGGGTGAGAGTGGTGGTAGAGGAGAGTATGGTTTGTGCTTATGCAGTATTAATTGCTGTCATATATCACTTAATGATGGGGATATATTCTGAGAAATATGTCCTTAGACAATTTCATCATTGTTGATTGTCTCAGACTGTACTCACACAAACCTAGATTATATAGCCTACTATACACCTAAGCCATACTTAGGCTATGAACCTCTACAGCATGTGAATACTGAATACCGTAGGCAACTATAACACAATGGCAAGTGTTTCTGTATCTAAGCATAGAAGAGGCATAGTGAAAATACTATATAAAAGATAAAAAGTGGGACACTTGCATAGGGGACTTAACATGAACGGAGCTTGCAGGAATGGAAGTTGCTCTGGGTGAGTCAGTGAGTGGTGAGATAATGTGAAGGCCTAGGACGTTACTATACACTATGATAGACTTTATGAACACCATATACTTAGGCCACGCTCTATTTATAATTTTTTTTTGTAATAAATTAGGCTTAGCTTACTGTAACTTTATAAACTCTAGTTTTTTGTTTTAACTCTTTGGCTCTTTTGTAATAACATTTAGTTTAAAATAAAAACACATTGTACAGCTTTCTCTTTTTAGAGACAGGGTCTCACATACTGCTCAGGCTAGACTTGAACTCCTGGAACCACACAGGAAGCTGTCCTCTCCTAGGACGACAATGCCTTTTTCTGGAATTCCTTCTGACAGAACTGCCTGAAGCTGTTTTGCAGTTAACTTTTTTTTTTTTAATAAGTAGAAGTAGTGACTCTAACAATAGAAAAGTATAGTATAGTAAATACATAAACCAGTAAGAATTGTTTATTATCACTATTAAGTACTTTGTACTGTACATAAACTGTATGTGCTATACCTTTTTTTTAAATAAGTAGAAGTAGCGACTCTAACAATAGAAAAGTATAGTATAGTAAATACATAAACCAGTAAGAATTGTTTATTATCACTACCAAGTACTATGTACTGTACATAAACTGTATGTGCAGCATAGTAGGTTTATTTACATCAGTATCACCGCAAACATTTGATTGATGCATTGTGCTATGATGTTATGATGGCTATAACGTGAGTAGGTGATGATAATTTTTCAGCTCCATTATAATCTTAGGGAACCATTGTATATGTGATCTGTTGCTGACCAAAATATTGTTATGTGTCACATGGATGTAGTTTATAGTACTGAATTAGGTGAATATGAAAGAGTAATTTAATCATCTTTTATCTAAAATAAAAAGAAATTGATGAAGCTATTTTAGTATTATATGGTAGGTAAAAGATGAAAAAATCAAGTAATTTTATTAATGTCTATAATCATATATTAAGTATTTCTTCTTTATACTTATCATCTAAGATTTCTACCTCATATATAACTATGTAATCATATTATTGTTTGCACCTTTATAATGAATTAAGAAACTAAATACCTTGTATTAAGTTACTTGAACTCACTCACTTGTATTAAGAAGTAACAATACTTTCATACAGAGGAACTCTTCTTGGCTAACTTGAAGCTTGACAAACTCCTGTGGGATCTGCCACATGGTAAGGCATAATGAATAGAATGATGATTCTTTCATCCGCTGTCTTGCACCAGACACAATACACAAAAGAAAAAGCAACAGGAAAAAAAAATAGTGTCTCAGCCAGTTTAGGTAATTTATCAGGGAATATGATTTTGGTAAGTACCTTACATATTACTGAGTATGACTACTACTTTTAAAAAACAAATCCAATAATTGGAATTTTAAATGTCTTTTACAATTTTCACAATACTGAATTTTTGAGGTTAAGAAATCTTAAAATTAGAAAATTATATGAAATACACACTGACCAAGATTAACATTGTTTCTCATTTTTATTATCACACTTTAAATACCTAAACCAAGAAAACACAGCAGAGGTTAAGAATATGGAGGTGAAGAATGCTCGAAATGTTTTTATTTACTTACAAATTATTTTCTGTGAAAGCATATAATTATATAATGTGTGCAATTAAATAGGAGAATTCAGTTCACAGAGCTTACCATATTTTGAACTTTTCTAGGGAAATATACAATGATACAGAAAAGAGTAAAAGAGAACATTGGCAAGCATTAATGAACTGACAGGGTTAAACACAAGCGCTGAAGGTTGAGAAAATGTAATTAAGGTATTTTCTCAACCATGTGCTGTTTTATAATGTCCAGATTACATGATGTCTAACAAGAATAATAAAATTATATTTTTACTCAAAAGAGATAAGAATCTCACCGTCATTCAAGTTATTTGGCAGATTATATTATTCTTCAGAGACTCAATTTCCTAAACTGTAAAATGAAGGATGCTGATTCCTTATTTCAAGGAATTATTGGATAAAATGTAATGAAACATGAAAATTATCTAAAAATTGTAAAGACTTATATAAGTAAGTTACTGTTCTATACTTCTAAGTCAGCATTCACCATTAGAACAATATAAATATTATCATGAAAAGATTCTTATTCAGTTAAAGATTATAGGTAGAAAAGTAATTATAGTTATTTAAATATGATAAAGAAAATTGTAATATTTATCTTTCAATTTTTAAAATAAATTAACAGTCTAATTTGTCCAGTAGGAAGAAAGATGTTTTCACTTTTTGAATGTAAGTCAATAACAAAAATATTTATTTTATTACTGTCATTAGTACCAAGCTATGAAATTTTAAATGGATAAATGAAACATTTATCTTTAAATACATTTCTTGATACATTCTTGACATGTAAGAAAAATGGATTTGGTACAACTATAATATATTTTGAAATGATGAAAAAGCTCCAAATATCAAATTACAGTAAAATGACATAATCTTATTAATATCATTATATCAAGAACACCAAATATGTGATCATCTATTAAAATATAACTTTCAAAATTATCCTATGTGTATACTTATAGTAACAAAAACAACAGAAGTTACTACTTACTCATTTAGTATTAGATCAGGTGCAAAATACAGCATCTGCCCACTGACGTGTTTGTAGGATCTCCATCCTAGACCAAACACCATTAAGCTCATCCAAGAATACTGAATGAGAGTTATCTGGTCATCAATATGTAAATTTCGAAAACCTACAAAACAAATGTAAAAATACAGTGACCCATAAAAATGACTGAATTATATCAAAAACATTCAAAATACATATAAATTCGAAAATAGGTATAAGTAGGGATAATGTTTTCAATCTCGATATATTTTACACTGAAAATCAGAAAACATTAATAAATAATACAGCCTAAAATATAAGCAACTTTGGAAGTCACTTAAAAATTAGTCCCAGATTTAGCATTTCTGGGAATTTGCTAAGTGAATCCATCATCCATCACGCATTCATGCAACACTCATTTAATGAGAATCATTCATGTGCCAGGCATTGTATAAAAATGCTGCAGTTAAGATTACTATGACTCCGTCCTAGCCTCCAAAGAAGCTCACAGCTCAACAGGAGAGACAAGCACATGAGTGATAAAGGGAGTGCATTAGTTAATTGGGAGGGAGGTCAGGAAAAATTTCCTAGAAAAAAAAAAGATAATGCCTGAATGGAATATAATCATTTAAAAAAATCTCAGTTCTTTTTAAACATAAACTGTTCTTACTTTGTAAAACCACTGCTTTCAGTTGTGTAACATCTAATTTTCTTTTAACAACCCTTAACTATGTCTTGGGTAGATTCCAAAGTTGTCAGGTCACTTTCATTCTCTGAAACTTAATCCAGTCTTGTTTTAAACTTCCATGTTGCTTAAGAGATTTAGAATCTCTCTCTCTCTCTTTCTCTCAGTGTGTGTGAGTGTGTGTGTGTGTGTGTGTGTGTGTGTGTGTGAATGCTCTGGTCTTTCATCATCTTTTAGACTTCTCTGGTGTTGGTGGCAGAAGGAAGATGGCAGGAAAAGGGCAAATGAATCTTGATTTAATCATCACCAATCTCTCCATGTCTTCCCAATTCTCAAGGGAAGATCACCAACACAACAATGAATAACTTAAAGGTGAGAGAAGCAAAGATGTGCTGGAGATATAGGATGGGGTCAGATCATGCAAGGTCTTGCACGTCTATTAAGGAACAGAGCCTTGCATTGTCGATAGATCCGTTTTAGGTATGTGGTAGGCAGATTCAAGGGAATAAGTCTGGAGTTAGGGAGAACAGTT
This sequence comes from Cheracebus regulus, assembly GCA_963574635.1. Lineage (NCBI taxonomy): Eukaryota > Metazoa > Chordata > Mammalia > Primates > Pitheciidae > Cheracebus > Cheracebus regulus. Next base: position 9,421 of record CAUYQU010031626.1, read on the forward strand.
GGGAGATACTGTCAAAGCCCAGAGGAGAGATGATGAAAGCTTGAAGTAAGTCAAGTCAACACATGAGAATGAAGAGGAGAGAGTGCTTCAGCAAAATATTTAAAGGGAACAATCAAAGACATCTGTCAAGTGATTATAGGTAGATGGGAAGAAGAAGGAATCAAGTACGTCTTATAGTACTTTTCTTGAATGGTAGATGATGATAACAACATTGCTGAGATAAAACAAAGGAGAAGAAATTTGCTAGGGAGAAAATAGTTTTGGATAAGATTGAGGGGTCAACATCCTGATATCAGCTGGACATAGAAATTGGAAGTATGGGGGATATCTGGGCTAAAAATGTTAATATAAATTTGAAAGTTACCTGTATCTGAGTATAGCTAAAACAATGAAAATGGATCATTTTTAAAATTAAAGGTATAGAGAAAAAAAGTGTTTTGCTGAGAACATCAACAACTTTCTATAAAGCTATTTTAAAAACATCTATTTTCTCTAAAAATCCACTGGTGTTCACTTACAAATAATCTGTTTCAAAAGTAAAACCAAAGCAAAACTTAATTCATTAGCTATCAAGAGCAAAATAAATTTATTTCCTGACAATGTTAATCATGTCGAGGTAGGTGGCAAAAAAGAAGGCTCTTCTCTTCATACACTTACGATTGTCCCATCTTCATGTGAATAATAGAAAAGCTGCTTTTCTCTTCTTAGAACTCCTTAACCTCAGTAAGATCAAAAACAACTCGAATGCATATTCATCATTAGAGATGCCGTAGTGAGCCTTTACCTTTTCCTAAGAAGGTATGCTCTTCAGTGTCTAACTAACCTTCCCTCCCTTGCACCTTTCCTCCCTCCCTCCCTCCCTTGCACCTTTCCTCCCTCCCTCCCTCCCTTGCACCTTTCCTCCCTCCCTCCCTTGCACCTTTCCTCCCTCCCTCCCTTGCACCTTTCCTCCCTCCCTCCTTTGCACCTTTCCTCCCTCCCTCCCTCCCTTGCACCTTTCCTCCCTCCC
>CAUYQU010031630.1:0-14532 GCA_963574635.1 Cheracebus regulus
GCCCTTTGTCAGATGGGTAGATTGCAAAACTTTTTCCCATTCTGTTGGTTGCCGGTTCACTGTAATGATTGTTTCTTTTGCTGTACAGAAGCTCTGGAGTTTAGTTAGATCTCATTTGTCTATTTTGGCTTTTGTTGCCAACACTTTTGGTGTTTTAGTCTTGAAGTCCTTGCCTATGCCTATGTCCTGAATGGTTTGCCTAGGTGTTCTTGTAGGTTTTTATGGTGTTAGGTCTTATGTTTAAGTCTTTAATCCATCTGGTGTACTAAAAGTTTTACAACACTTTGTAAGTGAAATATGTTTTTAGAAAATGAGCTTGTTTTATCTCTTGGTTGATCCTGAACCCTGGAAGTATCAAGAATTCCTGAAATCATACAGTTTAAGCACTGGAAGAAAACATAATAGCCTTAGAACTAGCCAGTTTTCTAGCATTTGAATCCCTTCTATGGTGTTCCTACCAAGCAGTTGTTCATTAATCAGGAGTTCACAACCCCTTGACGTAACCCTTTCTTGTTTGAAGACCTCTGACTTTCAGAAATCCCTAAGAGATAAGATAAGCTAGGCCCCACAGTGACTTATACTTACTGGTGCTATTTCAATAACTTAAATCCAAGTTGAATAAATCTAATCTCTCTTATACACACCAGCCTTTCATGTTTCTCAAGACAACTGTAATGTCCTCTTAAATTTTCTTTTCTTTGAGATAAAACTTTTAGTTCCTTCAACTATTCTTAATATGCCATTGTTTCACAGTATTGCCAGGGAGTAATTTTTTAAATTTACATCACTTTTTTTTAATATAGCTGCTTGACAGATGGAACCCAAAATGAAGCATTTGCCACTGGTAACCAGATCACTGCAGAGCAAAGCAGTCTGTCAAAACCTATGTTCATGATGTCAAAAAATAATAGCAACAAAACATACCAAAGTAGCTGGGAGTTTAACACACAGAGAAGAAAAACCAAAAGAAAAGAACCTGGAGAACAGCCGCTCCTCTGCACTCCTCAACCACACACCATTCTCTCGCTAATGATTTCTGATCTCCTATTAGCTTTTTTGCAACTAAGTTTATGATAGAGTCTCTCTTCCTGAATTTTTAGAGACAATATATCCTATTTCACTTCCACTATAATAAAGTTGCCATTATGTGATTATTTTAACCTACAAAACAAAAGCTGTTTCTTAAAGCTTGACCCAATGTATCAGGTAAACATAAACAAAATATACATCCCCACTGCTCAAGTGAGAAACTACTCGATGGAGAGTAGGGGACTTGCCTACTATCACAAGCAAGACAATGACAAAACCAGGACCTGAAGCCATATCCCTGATCCAGTGCTCTTGCCACCTTATCACAGGTCCCTTCCCAAGTCCGCCACCTTTTGGATTCCTAGAGAGAAAGTGAATGTGTTATATTGCAAGGTAGATTTCATCATCTCTTCATGTTAAACATGTAGAGATTGAATCTCAGAGAAGTTTATTAACGTGACCAAAATCACAGATAGGGCAGCTGGGAAGTCAACCATGCGTGGCCTGACTCCAGGGCAAGGGGCCTGTAGCTAGTATGACAGGTTCAGTATGATCCTGCTACCATTTGCCTTTTCAATGAACAGTTCCTGTTTTTGTGGGGTTTCTCAAATTTTAAAACTGAAAAAAAAAAACTATAGAAACTAAATGACCAAACTCTGTTTTCTCCTTTATTTTTTATATGCCATTTCTTCTTACAAGCACTCAAGACCACATATTTGATTTACATCTTTAGGCTCTGGAAACCATGGAGACAATTTGAAAAAGCTTGAGAGGCTAAAAAGCACTTGTACCAAAGCCATTCCCAGGTCCAAGTTTTGTTCCCTTGCAGTTTTACAGTAAATTATGAAGCTTTTCTACAAATCAGGTTCAATGGGAAAGAGCTGAGTCATTTTCATTATTGCATCGATTCCACACAAGGATATCATAATAATGTTTAAGGAAGTCAAACAGTCACTATGTGTTCTTTAATTCATATCTCAGATCGATGGAATTATCATCTATGTGCATCTGCTAAAGTGATTCATGCTGCTCAGATATTGGGTAGTTTAATTCCTCAACTTGTCTCAGATAAGGGACTGGCAGTTTCAGAAGTCTCCACTGCTAAGTCCTGCAATTCAGTGGATTAAAGAAGCATCCTAAATTTAAGACACAAACTTTCTTTAAACTAGTGGTTCTTCAGGTTCCATAGCAGCAGCAACAGCTGAAATAGCAATAACCATGTCAAAGTCATGAGAATTACAGTAGTCAGAGAATAACTTCCCATGTGAGGAAAAAATGAAATTACTCTATACTTAGGTCGCCATTTCCTTTACAAAGTACTTTTTTAAATGAATCTGTGCCAAGTGGGGCTCAAGCCAAAGCTTCTCTCCTTCACAGCTCACCTTTCCTTAGTTAAAATGTTAAAGTTCTGACAGCACCACCGTTTCCACAGTATTGTGATGTGTGGTTAACAAAGACAACCAGCAATACTCAGTGAGGAGAGAAAAGTTAATGGTAGAAGCAGAGGGGATCAAGACTACCTGTGGAGCTCAATGATGACTAATAGCAGAGTCTACACTTTCTAGTAATATGAACTATTGATCCCCATTTAGTCATTTCCTTATAACATACATTAGGTAATGTCTGCTCTGCTCTTATGCCATGACAGCTGATCCTTTATTAATAACACATTCTTAGCACTGATGAAGCTGAAAAGATAGACAGACATGGCTCCCAATCCTGATTCATGGGCTCCCAACTTCCTGGGAGAATTAAGAAAGGGGCACTAGCAGAGGAACCAGGAGGTGGATCTTTCAAGCAGTGAGAGGACAGAAAAGAAAAATTAGGGATAGCAACAAGTTTTGGTAAATTATACATAACTTGTACAAGCTCTGAAAATAAATTGGTGTCACAGGGACCTAGTTATATCTGCTTTCATCCTATGGTGAGTTTATAATGTATACATACATAAAATTTATGCTCCCTCATATGCAAAGCTCATTACTAAAATAACATTAACCTGGTAGCCATCTAAAAGGAGACCCCTGAAATCGCTAAACCATTGCTTAAACAGCAATATTAACTTTGTGTGTTTCCACTTAGCTGCACTGGTAATCATGTTAGGATGAATAGGTGAAAACTAAAAATGCAGCAATGTCAACAATGGGGGTGGTTTAACATCGCCACCCACCCACACAGTAATTTTAATGTTTCTTGAATCTGGGATATTCCATTTTCATCCTTAAGTGAACTTTACTGTGTTGTGGCATTGATCTTGCTACTTTGCTACAGACTCAATAAAATTGAAAAGGAAAGTGGCTAACTCTCAAGGACCTTCCAACCAACATCTCTACAAATTTTGAGTTGAGCTGGGATCACAGAAAACATGAAAAATGCAAGTAACAGTCCCTACCTACACAACAAATATCTGTAGGACTTTTGACTAGTAAACACATTCTGATTGTGTGAGGACTGTGTTAGTCCAGATAAATTTTTCTGCTGAGGGTGTAAGGAAACACTGCCAAATAATTATTACTTGGAAGTAACAAACGCTTTTTAGATCAAGTTATTTTTTCCTTAGTACGGCAGTCCTTCTTCCAAATGTATGGAAGAACAGGTAATTCATTCTGGCACAGTAGAAAAAATGTAAAAACAAAAGGAGCAATTTTGCATTTTCTCTGTTGGAATATTAGATCTATTCTACAGGGAATCAACTTTTCCTGAGTAAAGTGTTCTATTTTTCAGGGAGGGTGAGCTCTTCAGTCGGCAGATGTCAAGCAAAGCCATTTCTTAAGTGGGCTCTTTGCACAAGTGGTTTCCTTCACATTAGGCAGAGCTAGAGGTGCTGTGGCCCAAAGGACAGTACAGCTAAAGCAATTTCTCATGTGACTGACTGTCCAGGGGAGAGCCCACATGAAAACATGACTATCAGTGTAAGCTACCAAGGTCTTATTTTCTTATTGAGATAACAGATTTGAATGCTTGGTTGCCAGAGTTGTCAGGTTTCCAGAGTGGTCTTAGCTATCATAATGTTAAAAATGAGTGCAAATGAAAAGTATAGTAACATATCCAACTACAGTTTTATAATATTTCCACACATGCACTGATGATATAGCTCTGTAATCTGAAGTTTTTCAATGTGTCTTCATGAGGAATGACACCACAATACTACTATTTCTCTCTCGGTTCAATAAAGTTAGGGGAAGAAAGAGAAGCCTACTTCTCTGAGGGTGACTATAATGGTTATAACTGTTTGTAATGATTATAAATGTTGAGATCATGAAAGCAAAGGTAACCAGAGGTAGAAAACCTAGACCAGGGACTGAAAAAAATCTGCTTCATTATTTGATATAACGCACTTCTGATCACATATGAAATACCTACACAGCACCTAATACATATTAATAGCAGGGAAGCAATAAATAATTGGAATTCCTACTAAGAGTAGTAATAATATTAGGAGCATCATGACTATTACTTCAGATTCTAGATGTAAAAAATAAAATCTGATCTTTTGCTTTGCTCACATGGATATTACTGAGGTAAGAACATGCTATTCTGATCAATGTACTATGGGGAAAAAAAGTCATTTTATTGGAATCACACTAAGAAACAGATACCCCAAACACTACATGAGTAGTCTTTCCATATGGCAAATTCTTACCTTTCAACAGTTTGATATAATCTTTTTATGGCTGTGTTGAAATGTCTTTTACATTCAATTTCCATTTTTTGTTGGTATTGAAATCAGGAGACAAGAAGAAGGGCTAATATCTCTTCATTTTTAGCTCCCTGGTAATTCTGCTGGCTTTTACAAAACTATCAAGGGTTTCTGAGTGTGGTTGTTGCATGTTGGTTTTTAATCATGTATTTATAAGCATAAAAACTAACAATGGCAGCTTTATATATTTGATGGTTTCAACTAACTGACAATGGGGTATGGGTGAAGAGCAGTGGGCAGAACTCATTTCAGGTGTTAGAGCACAAACTTAAAACTTTCTCCCAGCTGCCTCTTTGTCGCCTGAGACTGGATAGGAACAGCCAGAGATAACCTCATTAGCCCACGAGGCTTGCTTAGAAATATAGATGTCAGAGCAGTGACCTAGAGAGAGGGGATTCTGCCAGGAAAGGGAACCCTGACTGACTTGACTCCTGCATTTTTTTCTTGTGACACCCTCTCTCCCACCCAAATCCTTTCTGATACCTATACCAACTTCCAAAGTCATGACCCCTTTTACAGACTGAAACCCAGGACAGTCCACAATCTCTACAAGTGAGCAGAACAAACTTCTGCCTGCATCGCTGTATCTGATATGTATCTCTGCTCATGATTAGCTGACAAATCACTTAACCTCGCCAGGCTCCAGTGTCTTTTGTAGCCCAGAAACACAATACTGTGGAAATCTCTCTCCTGGGATTGTTTTGAGCAGTAATTACATAAGTATATATATATGTATATTTATAGGTATGCATGTGTGTGTGTGTGTGTGTGTGTGTGTGTGTATATATATATAAAAGTACTTTAGCTTACGAGATACTCTAGCAATATTTAAAGATAAAGTCAGAACAACTGAATAAGCCTGCAGCTGTAATGGGTCTGCTCTCTACAAGGCTGCTAGTATTAAACAGCACAAATTATAGCTGGTCTTCCCAGGTCTCTACCCCTGGGCTTTGCCACTGACTTGCTATGTAACTTCCACTTTGGAATGTTTCTGCCTCCACATTCATCTTTAAAATAATCTGAAGTGATGAATTCCCTTGTAGGGCATAGAGGGGGAAAAGAAAAAAAAAAGCTGAGGGATTTAATAAGCGTAATTGAAAAAAACAAATAACAGACAGGATCCAACTCTCAAAGACACAGTTGTTATTCCTATTCATATAAATGCAAATTCAGCCCAAGAGTAAAACCATATAAATTCTCTGATTTAAGGCATTTGCCTAGTAATAAGCACAGACATTTTTTCTGGTTTTAGTCAACCGAATAAAGAACAGGGTTTAGGAAATGCTCACAACCTTGCCTTGAATTATTTGTGTACAGCTTCTATAATTTAAATTGTTGAGGTTATCTATGGATTACGGCAGTCAGAGTTTGGCCATAAACCTTCCAAGTAATGGTGTCTTCCTGAGAGCCCCTTCTAACAAATATTTCTAAACTGTTTTCCTTGACTCATTGCCAATAAAATGGATGGAAACGCTTTCAATTCTCTCTTTTTCTTTCTTGGTCATAGCTTCAGAACCCTAGCGCTGCTTGATTCCCTTCAGTTGCAGATATTGGTGGCTGGAATCAAGGGCCAGGCCCCAGAAAAGTTTCACAGAAGGGACATACATAGGGCCAAATTGGACCCTCCGATTCACACCGTGTATCTCTGAGATGTGTGGTAAGTGTCTGAGGTACTGATAATGCTGCAGCCAAGATGGTAAAATAGAGCCAACACGTCACTTGTTGTATCAGAAGCTGCTGTCGCACCCTAACGCCAATTGTGCTGCAATGCATATTGCTCAGGCCATCACTGGGCCTGGGCACTTTGCATTTTAATTGCACATGCTGCAATTAAAATTTAGGGTTTACAGAAATTGTTGCACTTCTCCTGTTTCCAGTTCATTGCATCTCTGCGTCCTTTGACACAAACATATAACAACTGCAGTAACATGGATAGAATCCTATGGACTGTTTGCAAGCACCTTCCACTTAAACAGAAAGAAACACATCACCGCCAAAGAGAAAGCCTTGGTGGGAGACACCGATAATACACAAATTAAAGCTGCTGCACAACTCCGGGGGCATCATCTATTCACCACATTGTGAACTGTGCCCCCTGGAGTTGTGCAATGAAAACATCCTACAAGATCATAGATATCCTAGAGAAACCTTATTAGAGAAAAACTGACTCAGATATATTAGAAATGTTCATCTAAGAGACATTAAGTTCCAGTTCTTCTGTTCTCTAGGCCTGACTTTTCTCACATTAAATTGATCTCACTTTTCTCACATTATCTCCAGTGTTAAATCCAGTTCTGAAAGTCTGTGATTCAAAGAGTTAAGGCTGATTTGTATATATCAAATGGTAATGTCAGATGTAAATGTTTCCCCATTTTTAAGTAGTGTTCTTGTAATTCGTGTTACATTAGTGAAAACGGGAAATTTTCAAATAACCCTTAACTGTTTTCCAGTGGGCCTTAAGAAAGAGGTTAAGTCTCTGGACTGCCGACCCATTCAGTTTGTTTCACAACTAATGAAAATACTGCAAAAAATCATGGGAGGAATGGAATCATAAAGAAAAGGAAAGCTTCATTTAAGCAATATAGGCAGTATTTCAAAGATGATCCTAGGAGGTTTGCTTCCCCCTAACCTGGAGACATTTTTTTTAGGCTAAACAATAAAGTCTGCTTTAAATCAAATGTAAACAAAGCAATGTCCTTGATTTGGGGTAGTATTTTTCAAATTTGTATTTAAAACTGTTTCCTATAATGTTTTCTCAAAGTATCTTTTGCGTATCACCAAATTCTTTGCTGAGTTTTGTCATTTGATTTATAAATTTAATGAACATCCTAAAGAAGCCTTTTTGTTAAGGTTCCCAAGTTCCTCTCCACTCTTCTGGTCCAAGACTCTCATACCATATTATGCTCTTCCAACACCCACCCCCACACCCCCGCCACCATCCAGTAAAACAATTCCTATATCCACACTGGCCTATTGAAATGTGCACTGAGCTTGCCTTTCTGATGGGAAAGACTGGGTTTATTACATTCCAACAGAATTAGCAGCTACTTTAAAGACTATAATCCAGTGGCACTGTGCTTACAAACCACGAGCTTTTGTTTTAGAAATATAAACAGAAGGATGATGCTTACAATTGTGTAAGTCATCTCAATTTCAAGTATTGGGCATTGGGCCGACAGCCTGACTCGGGCTGTATACAGCTACAGAGTATTTAGATCAATTAGATAAATGGAATTTTGTAACAAAAGTCAAAAAGATCATGAGAGAAATTCAAACATAAATTAGGAAAAGGAAAATGAAACACACACACCAACATACACACATACTAGTCTATAACTAGAAACATCTGAAAGAGAAGACACAGGACTCCAGCCTTATAAGGTGGGCAACATATACTCCCTTCTAAAAGAGAATAGGGATACGTTCCCTCAGCTTTCAGGCTTCCTATCCAAATCTAAGCTTCACTTGGATAGTCCTGCTGTTACACCCATTTAAATATTCATTCACTTCTCTTTTTGGCACAGGGGAGAGAAAAGTGTTTCTCCTAACTTTATTCTTATCCATCCATTACACTGCACTGTAAGGACCTGTTTTTGTTGACCATTAGAGCCCCCATGACTTGCATATTGCATGGCACATAGTAAATGCTCAGTAAATAACTTGTTGAATGTTGAATTAAAGATTTGATTTTTTTTTCTTTCATCACACACTTATTGAATGCCTACCACAGGTTCTCTTTCACATAAGCATTCAATAAACACGTATGTGAATCATAAAGCAGTTTCAAGTCAAGGGCAGCTTTTCACATGAGGAAAAACTTAGGTGGACCAGCAGAACCTTCTGTATTCTCCAAGATCACAATGAATTAAAGCAAAATTTATGGCACTGAAAACTCACTGTAGTGTTGAGATACTTTTCAGTCAGCTAGGAAATTAACAACTGGTCAACACTTAAACCCCCAGGGAAAACTTGGTACTTGGGCTACATCAAGTTGAGTCTCAAAATCTTAACATTTATGATTAAAAATGAAAAAAAGCATAGAAATGACTATCCTTATACTTTTTGTGAAAAAAGAGACATAGCTTCCTTTACCTCTCTATCATGTATTAGCATTGATCTTACATTCTTAGGATCCTATAAAACTATTTTATCTCTGTTCCCTATAAAGAAAGTTTTCTAAATATGTGTATCTAATCTCTTCCTTCCATGTTTGAAATATTCCCAAGTGTCTTCAACATAAAGTCAAGATTCAAAGCATGATTTACCAAAGGCTTGATGATCTCACTTTATCTTTACTCTGCCAGCTCATGCCCTCACATTCTTCCCAGTAACTATCACCATTCCTAAATAGAAGTGTAATACTTTGAAATTCCCAAGCATGTATTGCTTTTTTCCCCCTTCTTGTTCTCTCTGTACAATAACACCCCTCTCCCTACCCACCCCAAACTTACTGCCTACACACACACACATACACATACACGCGCGTGCGTGCGCACACACACACACACACACACACACATATATATTTTACAAGGCTAACTTCTATCCCACAATCTGGGGTAGGTGTCCCTCTTAGGTGTATTCTACACTGTCAAATCTCATGTGTCCACTCATCCCTACCCTGAAGGCTTGTAAATTCTTGGAAGGCAGAGTGTAACTGTCTCTGGATCCCTAGCATCCAGCAGAATGCTTGGTACTTCATAAGGACTCAATAAAAATGAATGAAATATACCACACTTTCTCTACCCATTCATACATTTATGGACACTTTGATTCTATATCATGATTTTGCAAATAATTCTGTCATTTGCAGCAACATGAAGCTGGAAAACATCATGTCAAGGGAAATCAGTCACAGTCACACACACACACACACACACACACACACACGCAAAGACATGTTCTCTCTTACATGCAAAATCTAAAACAATCAAATTCATAGAAGCAGAGAGTAGAATGGTGGTTACTAGAGGCTGGGGATGAGAGAAATGAGGAGGTGTTGGCCAAAGGGTACAAAGTTAGACAGGACAAATAAATGATAAGTATTTAAGGAGGGTGGATATGTTAAGTAGCTTGATTCACTCTTTCCACATGGTATATATACATCATAACATTACGTGTACCGCATAATTATATGTATTGTAATCTGTCACAAAAATATTTGAATGAATGGAATAAATGAAAAAATATATTCAGGCCTTTTTTATTTGTTCATACTTTCAAAATATTCTGCATGGATTTATTACTAAACCCATCTACCCAATCCATAAAACGAAACAAAGTGACAACGAATAATCAAATTGCTTCCAAAAGACTGATAGTGGTCTTTTTATTTGTGGGCCTGCCATGTGTAAGATTTTGAACTGGACACTAAGAAAATGAGTGTATCATCACACATGCTCATTCTCCCAGGCAGTTTTCTCCTTTGCCAGTTTCCTCTCTGAGACATGTGTATTCTTGACATTTTTCATTAGAGTACTGTAGGAGATGGGATGATTATGCTTGGAGTTTGTGAGGAGTCACGGTAAACAACGTGACAAGCAAATATCCCAGTGTCGGCAGGACTGTGACAGACAAAATAAGAGACTGAAAGACAGACTGAGCACTATTCAATGACAACTGCTAAATGGCTCTTCATGAACTATTCATTCACTCACAGACCTGGAAGCTGATATCACTCTACCAAATTACCACACTGCATAGACATGTACACAGATAGCCTCCTACACATTGGAAGAGAGTACAGTTGGCTGCTTCTACGAGTAGAAAATCAGTGGGATGCTTGCCCTATTTTATGCAGGTCAAATGAATATTACCACATTACAAATGTCTCTGATTCAACCCACTCAACAAAAATGTGTTAAGCAAGTAACTTTGTGGCTTCAAGTGATGTGGGTAAAAAAGTACTCTGGATAAAAATTTTCTGGCTAAAGCAAATATTTTTTATTGGACAACTATTGCAACATAGACTCAAATAAAAATGCAAACAGATTCTCAGAGGTCACAGTATAATTTTTGTATAGTAATACATTATTATACATGTTTAGTATATATTATTTAGTACATTATAATATATATAAAATATATAATTTAGTATAATAATATAATCTTGCTTAAGGAAAGATGTCCTAATGGAGTATTTTTTTACTGTCTCCCAAGTACATTTATAAAATGTCTATTTGCTACTGTTCAAATTTTGATACTGCACTTTGTCAATTTCAAGTTGCTTAAAAGCTAGAAGTGATTAAGTGAGTGAATCTGGAGTTACTTCTTTCAAAAATCCATGGTTCATTCTCAGTGTTGTTTGAGAGACGAATTAGCTGTCTAGCCTTTTAGCAAAACTCACATTAAAACTTCCATTGGGAAAAACCCTCATACTTTCTAAAAGTGCTTCATAAAATGAGCACTTTTAAATTGCATCTATAGATCTTCCTTGCATGAATGGATATCGGCCTTCATATCTAGCAATACTTGCTGCAATGCTGCCTCATAAAATTAAGCAACTATATAATCAATTGCTTTTTTATTGTACTTTAGGTTCTTGGGTACATGTGCAGATCATGCAGGACTGTTGCATAGCTACACATATGGCAATGTGGCTTGCTGCCTCCATCCCCCGGTCACCTACATCTGGCATTTCTCTCCATGTTATCCCTCCCACACCTCCCATCCTCCCGCTTTCCCTCCCTTGGCCTGCCCCAGCAGACCTCAGTGTGTGATGCTCCCCTCCCTGTGTCCACGTGTTCTCATAGTTCAATACCCGCCTATGAGTAAGAACATGCAGTATCTAAATATCTGTTCTTGTGTCAGTTTGCTGAGAATTATGGTTTCCAGATTCATCCATGTCCCTACAAAGGACACAAATTCATCATTTTCTATGGTTGCATAGTATTCCATGGTGTATATGTGCCACATTTGCCTTGTCTAGTCTATCGTCGATGGGTATTTGGGTTGGTTCCAGGTCTTTGCTATTGTAAACAGTGCTGCTATAAACATACGTGTGCATGTGTCTTTATAATAGAATGATTTATAATCCTTTGGATATGTACCTGGTAATGGGATTGCTGGGTCAAATGGAATGTCTACTTCTAGATCCTTGAGGAAGTGCCACACTGTCTTCCACAATGGTTGAACTAATTTACACTCCCACCAACAGCGTAAAAGTGTTCCTATTTCTCCACATCCTCTCCAGCATCTGTTGTCTCCAGATTTTTTAATGATCATCATTCTAACTAACATGAGGTGGTATCTCAAAGTGGTTTTGATGTGCATTTCTCTAATGACCAGTGATGATGAGCATTTTTTCATGTTTGTTGGCCTCACGGATGTCTTCTTCTGAAAAGTGTCTGTTCATATCCTTCACCCACTTTTGGATGGGCTTGTTTTTCTTGTCAATCTGTTTTAGTTCATTGTAGATTCTGGATATTAGCCCTTTGTCAGATGGGTAGATTGCAAAAAATTTTTTCCCATTCTATTGGTTGCTGGTTCACTCTAATGATTGTTTCTTTTGCTGTACAGAAGCTCTGGAGTTTAATTAGGTCCCATTTGTCTATTTTGGCTTTTATTGCCAATGCTTTTGGTGTTTGAGTCATGAAGTCTTTGCTTATGCCTATGTCCTGAATGGTTTTGCCTAGGTTTTCTTCTAGGGTTTTAATGGTGTTAGGTCTTATGTTTAAGTCTTTAATCCATCTGGAGTTAATTTTAGTGTAAGGTGTCAGGAAGGGGTCCAGTGTCTGCTTTCTGCGCACCGCTAGCCAGTTTTCTCAACATCATTTATTAAACAGGGAATCCTTTCCCCATTGCTTGTTTTTGTCAGGTTTGTCAAAGATCAGATGGTTGTAGATGAGTGGTGTTGCCTCCAGGGCCTCTGTTCTGTTCCATTGGCCTATATCTCTGTTTTGGTATCAGCACCATGCTCTTTTGGTTACTGTAGCCTGGTAGGATAGTTTTAAATGAGATAGCGTGATGCCTACAGCTTTGTTCTTTTTGCTTAGAATTGTCTTGGCTATGTGGGCTCTCTTTTGGTTGCATATGAAGTTTAGGGAGGTTTTTCCAGTTCTGTGAAGAAGGTCATTGGTAGCTCGATAGCTTGAATTTATGAATTACTTTGGACAGTATGGCCATTTTCACAATATTGATTCTTCCTAACCATGACCATGGAATGTATCTCCATTTGTTTGTGTCCTCTCTTATTTACTTGAGCAGTGGTTTATAGTTCTCCTTGAAGAAGTCCTTTACCTCCTTTGTTAGTTGTATTCCTAAGTATTTTATTCCCTTTGTAGCAATTGTGAATGGGAGTTTGTTTATGATTTGGCTCTCTGTCTGTTACTGGTGTATAGAGTTGCTTGTGACTTCTGCCCATTGATTTTGTATCCTGAGACTTTGCTGAAGTTGCTTATCAGTTTAAGGAGATTTTGGGCAGAAATGATAGGGTCTTCTAAATATACAATCATGTCCTCTGCAAATAGAGACAATTTGACTTCCTCTTTTCTTAACTGAATATGCTTTATTTTTTTTTCTTGCCTAATTGCTCTGGCTAGAACTTCCAATACTATATTGAATAGGGGTGGTGAGAGACGGCCTCCTTGTCTAGTGCCGGAATTCAAAGGGAATGCTTCCAGTTTTTGCCCATTCCGTATGATTTTGGCTGTAGGTTTGTAGTAAATAGCTTTTACTGTTTTGAGATATGTTCTTTTGATATCTAGTTTATTGAGAGTTTTTAGCATAAAGCGCTGTTGAATTTTGTCAAAGGACTTCTCTGCATCTATTGAGATAATCATGTGGTTTTTGTCTTTGGTTCTGTTTATGTGGTAGATTATGTTTATAGACTTGCATATGTTGAACCAGCCATGCATCCCTAGAATGAAGCTTACTTGCTCATGATGGATAAACCTTTTGATGTGCTGTTGTAATTGGTTTGCCAGTATTTTATTGAAGATTTTTGCATCTATGTTCATGATGAATATTGGCCTGAAGTTTTCTTTTTTTGTTGAGTCTCTGCTGGGTTTTGGTATCAGGATGACGTTGGTCTCATAAAATGATTTAGGAAGGATTCTCTCTTTTTGGATTGTTTGGAATAGTTTCAAAAGGAATGATACCAGCTCCTCTTTGTACGTCTGATAGAATTCAGCTGTGAACCCGTCTGGACCTGGACTTTTTTTGGTTGGTAGGCTATTAATTGCTGCCTCAACTTCAGCCCTTGTAATTGGTCTATTCAAGGTTTCAACTTCTTCCTGGTTTAGGCTTAGGAGGGTGCAAGTGTCCAGGAATTTATCCATTTCTTCCAGGTTTACTAGTTTATGTGCATAGAGTTGTCTGTAGTAATCTCTGATTGTAGTTTGTATTTCTGTGGAATTGGTGGTGATGTCCCCTTTATCATTTTTCATTGCATCTATTTGATTCTTCTTCCTTTTCTTATTAATCTGGCTAGTGGTCTATTTTTATTGATTTTTTCAAAAAAACAGCTCCTGGATAATTGATTTTTTTGAAGAGTTTTTTGGGTCTCTATCTCCTTCAGTTGATCTTGCTCCTCTAGCTCTTTCAATTTTGATGATAGGGTATTGATTTTAGATCTTTCCTCACTTCTCATGGGGGCATTTATTGCTATAAATTTCCCTGTAGACACTGCTTTAAATGTGTCCCAGAGATTCTGGTATATTGTGTCTTTGTTCTCATTGGTTTCAAAGAACATATTTATTTCTGCCTTCATTTCATTGTTTATCCAGTTGGCATTCAGGAGCCAGTTGTTCAGTTTCTATGAAGCTGTGTGGTTCTGACTTAGTTTCCTAATTCTGAGTTCTAAT
>CAUYQU010031632.1:0-12333 GCA_963574635.1 Cheracebus regulus
CAGCAATTGCATAGCATTTCACAGGTTTAAATAAAATATTGGTTGGCTGCTTGTTTGTTATTTTCATCCCCTATTCCTTCCTGTCTCCATTGTTAAGCACAATTATTGGCATAAAAGAGGTTTTTAATATCCATTTTTAGACTTCATTCTAGCCTGGGCAATAGCACAAGAATCCTGTTCTCTCTTCCTCTTTCTCTTCCTCTTTCTTTCTCTCTTTCATTCTTTTTTTTCTTTCTTTTGCTCTTTCTTTCTTCTTTTCTCTTTTTTTCTTTCTTTCAAAAATAAAAATAAAAAACAAAAAAACAGAAAACAAAAATGAAGCCCACAAGAACACTTATTGCCCAGGCCATGGGACCGGAGCTCCTCTGGGGCAAGGTCCATGACCCAGTGATGTTTGGGTCCCCAGTTGAACCACAGGGCTTGGCATTTTGGGTGGCGGAGGGAAGGAGGAGTCTTGGGAAATAGTTACTAAATGAACAAGGGAATGCATGAGTGAGCCATGTTAAATACAGCTATGGTGAACACCGAACAAAGTAGAAAAGAGCAAGAGTTCCAAAGGCAAGCAAAGACCTAGGCTCAAATCCTTTCCTTCCAACGGAACTAGCTCTGCGGATTTGGGCAAGTCACTTAAGACACCATCAGCCTCAGGTTCCCCAACTGTAAAATGGAAGCAAAGAAATACAACCTTGCTTATGAGGTTTACATGGAATGCTTGTAGAGCATGTGGATAATGGGCTTAATAAATGGTCACCATTATTTATGTATTTATTTATGAAAAGAAGTCTTGCTCTGTCACCCGGGCTGGAGTGCAATGGCACAATCTTGGCTCACTGCAACCTCTACCTCCCAGGTTCAGGCAGTTCTCCTGCCTCAGCCTCCGGAGTAGCTGGGATTACCGGCATGTGTCACCACCTCCAGCTAATTTTGTATTTTTATTAGAGACGTGGTTTCTCCAAGTTGGTCAGGCTAGTCTTGAACTCCCGACCTCAGGTGATCTGACTGCCTCGGCCTCCCAAAGTGCTCGGAATATAGGAGTGAACCACCACACCCGGCCTATTTTTATATTTTTTAAAATTAAAAAATATTTTGTCATACTTATTATTTAATTTTTGAGATGCAGTCTCATTCTGTCACCCAGGCTTCAGTGCAGTGGCGCAATCTAAGCTCACTGCAACCTCTACCTCCCAGGTTCACGTGATTCTCCTGTCTCTGCATCCTGAGTAGCTGGGATCACAACCATGCACCACTACGCTTGGCTACTTTTGTATTTTTAGTAGAGGAGGGGTTTCACCATTTTGGCAAGGCTTGTCTTGAACTCCTGACCTCAGGTGATCTACCCCTCCACTGTCTCCCAAAGTGCTAGGATTCCAGGCGTGAGCCACAGGCCATCACCATTATTAGTAGTATTGTTTACTAATTCAACAAATATGCATCAAGTGCCTACTATATGCAGGGTCCTTTCTAGGCACTGGACAAAACATGCTTTCCTTGTGGGGTTTAAGTTCAGACACGGGAGAGGGACAATGAACACATGACATGTGACAGAGTGAAACCCGTTTAGTGCAACCCTTCTCTACTAAAAATACAAAAATTAGCTGGGGGTGGTGGTTTGCACCTGTAGTCCCAGCTACTTGAGAGGCTGAGGCAGGAGAATCGCTTGATCCTGGGAGGTTGCACTGAATGGAAATTGCACCACAGCACTCCAACCTGGGTGACAGAGTGAGATTCTGTCTCAAAAAAAGAAAAAGAAAAAAATTAAAAGACTGGAGGGGAGGGAGACAGATGTGCCGTATCTCAGGAAAGAGTATTTGGACAGAAGGAACAGGCCATTGTGAGTTTTGCCAGGTGCGGTGGCGGGAGTGCAGTGAGCTAGGGAAAGTGACGAGAGGAAGTCAGAGGTAAGGTGGCCAGATCACACAGGGCATCGCCAGCCATTGTGGGCTTGGCTTTTACTCCAAGCAAAGAGAAGCTATGGCAGGGTTTTGAGCATAGAAGCAACACGATCCAACTTATATTTTGGATTATTATTCTTTTATTACTTTCAGAGAGAGTATTTCTCTGTCACCCAGGCTGGGTTAGCCTTTAAAATGTAACTCAGGGGGCCGGGTGTGGTGACTCATGCCTGTAATCCCGGCACTTTGGGAGGCTGAGGCAGGTGAATCACGAGGTGAAAAAAAAAAATGTAACTCAGGGGCTGGGCACCGTGGCTCATGCCTATAATCCCAACCCTTTGGGAGGGTGAGGTAGGAGGAATGCTTGAGGCCAGGAGTCCAAGACCAACCTGGGCAACACAGCGAGATCCCCATCTCTACAAAAAAAAATTTTTTTGAAGTAGGTGGGTGTGATAATGTGTACCTGCAGTCCCAGCTACTTGGGGAATTTGAGGCGGGTGGATCACCTGAGTCCAGGAGTTTAATGCTGCAATGAGCTATGATTGCACCACTGTATTCCAGCCTGGGTGACAGAGTGAGACCTTGTGTCAAAAAATAAATAAATAATTTAAATAATGTTTTTTTTTTTTGAGATGGAGTCTTGTTCTGTCACCCAGACTGGAGTGCAATGGTGCAATCTCGGCTCACTGCAACCTCTGCCTCCCAGGCCCAAGCAATTCTCGTGCCTCAGCCTCCTGAGTAGCTGGGATTACAGGAGTGGGCCACCATGCCTGGTTAATTTTTTATATTTTTTGGAGAGACAGGGTTTCACTATGTTAGCTGGGCTGGTCTCGAACTCCTGGCCTCAAGTGATCCACCTGCCTTGGCCTCCCAAAGAGCTGGGATTACAGACATGAGCTGCCACACCTGGCTTCAGATTATTAAAATAAAGGCTAACCCCAGCTGCCTGGCTGAGCAGAGACTGTAAAGAACAAAGGGAGAGAGAGGCAGAGAGAACCCAGGACTAGAGCCGAGGTGTAGCAGAGGTGGTGACAAAGACAAATGGTTGGATTCTGGAGATACGTATTTTGAGACAAGGTCTCACTCTGTCACCCAGGCTAGAGTGCAGTGGTGCAATCATAGCTCACTACAGCCTGAAACTACTGGGCTCAAGTAAGGCTCCTGTTCAAGTAAATCTCCTGCTTCCTAAATTCTGGATATATATATATACATATATATAGCTTTATTTCCTGAGGGGTTGGATGTGGAGTATGACAGAGAGCCAAAGATGGCTGGATGGTTTATTTTATTTTATTTTGAGACGAAGTTTCACACTTGTTGCCCAGGCTGGAGTACAATGGTGTGATCTCAGCTCACTGCAACCTCTGTCTTCTGGGTTCAAGTGATTCTCCTGTCTCAGTCTCCTGAGTAGGTGGGATTACAGGCAGGTGCCACCATGCCCAGCTAATTTTGTATTTTTAGTAGAGACGGGGGTTTTACCATGTTGGTCAGGCTGGTCTTGAACTTCTGACCTCAGGTGATCCACCCACCTTGGCCTCCCACAGTGCTGGGATTACAGGCATGAGCCACAACGTCCCGCCGATGGCAGGAGAATTGCTTGAACCTGGGGGACGGAGGTTGTAGTGAGCCAAGATTGTGCCACTGCACTCCAGCCTGGGTGATAGAGTCAGACTCTGTCTCAAAAATAAATAAATAAACAAATACTTGTACATAAATGTTTACAGCAGCACTATTTGTGACAGCTAAAGGTGGAAATCACCCAAATGCTCATCACCTGGCGAAGGGCTATATAAAATGTGACGTATACCCATGCAATGGAACATTATTCAGACATAAAGAGAAATGAAGGCTTGTTCCATGCCAAAGGGTAGATGAACCTCAAAAACATTATTCTGGCCAGGCACAGTGGCACATGTCTGTAATCCCAGTACTTCAGGAGGCTGAAGCAGGAGGATGGCTTGAGCTCAGGTGTTTGAAACCAGCTTGGAAAACAAGGCGAAACCTTGTCTCTACAAAAATGCAAACATCAGCTGGGCATTGTGGCTCATACCTTAAGTCTCAGCCATTTGGGAGGCTGAGGTGGAAGATCACTTGAACCTGGGAGGCTGAGGCTGCAGTGAGCTGAAATTGTACTACTACACTCCAGCCTGGGCAACAGAATGAGACCCTGTCTCAGAAAAAAACAAAAAACCATTATGCTAAGTGAAAGACACATCGCAAAAAGTCACATATTGTGTGATCCCATTCGTATGAAGTATCCAGAATAGTTAAATCCATAGAGACAGAAAGCAGATTTGTGGTTGCCTAGGGGTGGGAGCAGATGGAATGAAGAGCAAGTACTTAGCAGGTATGGGGTATAACGCAAATGTACTAAACGATTCTGAACTGTGTACTTTATTTTATTTATTTATTTATTTTAATAGTGATGGAAGGCCAGGCACGGTGGCTCATGCCTGTAATCCCAGCACTTTGGGAGGCCCAGGTGGGTGGATCACCTGAGATCAGGAGTTTGAGACCAGCTTGACTAACATGGAGAAACCCCATCTCTACTAAAAATTTAAAATTAGCCAGGTGTGGTGGTGCATGCCTGTAATCCCAGCTATTTGGGAGGCTGAGGCAGGAGAATCGCTTGAACCCCAGAGGTGGAGGTTGTGGTGAGTCAATATTTGCCATTGCACTCCAGCCTGGGCAACAAGAACAGAGCTTAATCTCAATAAATAAATAAATAAATAAATAAAACAAAAATTAGTCGGGCATGGTGGCAAGCTCCTATCATCCCAGTCCCTCGGGAGGCTGAGACAGGAGCATCACTTGAACCCAGGAGGTGGAGGTTGCAGTGAGACTGAGATTGTGCCACTGCACTGCAGCCTGGGCAACAGAGTGACTCTCTGTCTCAAAAAAAAATAATAATAATACACACACACACACACACATACACACACATATGTATATATACATATATATATATATGGTGATGGAGTCTCACCCTGAGCTCAGCTAAGCCTCCCAAAGTGCTGGGATTACGGGCATGAGCTACCATACCTGGCCACTGTACACTTAAAAATGATTAACTTTATGTTATGTGAATTTCACCTCAATTCTAAAAAGAAAGAAATAAAAACAGAAAGCTCCATGGGAAACCTAATGCCAGGCTCCTGGGACTCGGCACTACGTAGTGACTGCCACTGCTGTCTTCTATGAGGCCATCGGTCTCTGGACTGACCAGCTTTTTTTTTTTTTTTTGCAGGTTCTCCACCTGGTACAAGAACAGGGGCCCAGAGAAAGGTCAGTTTAAGGCACCTGGATTTCCCAAGCCCCAAAGCAGGAAATCTGGTCTGACAAGCACGGGACTCACATCTGAAATTTGCCCTGCCCCGGAGAACCTGTGGCTGGGGGTTGCTGTCGTCAGAAAGAGCCTGTACTTCCAGGTTTGTTTGGGTTGGGAAGGAAGGAGCAGGAGCAGCCAACCTGACTTCTCAGAGCTTCCATATTTAACCCCTCAGGGCCCAAGGCTCCCAGATGTAGAAGCAACTTTAGAGATACCTATGAGGCAATGGAAGCTCCAAGAAGTTAGAGATCTTCTCCCAGGCCACAGAGCCAGTAAACAGCTGAGCCGGGGTTAGTAGGAAGGAAACTTAGCATTTTTTTTGAGGTGGAGTTTTACTCTTTGCCCAGGCTGGAGTGCAATGGTGCAATCTTGGCTCACTGCAACCTCCACCTCCCGGGTTCAAGGGATTCTCCTGCCTCAACCTTCCAAGTAGCTGGGACTACAGGTGTGCGCCCCCACCCACACCCTGCTAATTTTGTATTTTTAGTAGAGACGGGGTTTCTCCATGTTGGTCAGGCTGGTCTCAAACTCCAGACCTGCCATGGCCTCCCAAAGTGCTGGAATTACAGGCATGAGCCACCTCGCCTGGCGGAAACTGACATCTATGTAGCACCTACCCTATATCCAAAGCCTCACCCTGCAAAGGAGCTGTTAGTAACCCCATTCTGCTCATGAGATTCAGAGAGGCTTAGTGACTGGCCAACCTCACAGAGCCACTAAAAGGCAGAGATACTATTAAAATATAGGCCTACTTGACTTTTCAACAATCTTCTGTTCTTCCTCATCTATGTATCCCCAATGCCTGATACTAAGGAGTGTTCAAAACTCATTTAATATTGGGAGGTTGAGGTGGGAGGATGGCTTGAGCCCAGGAGGTAGAGGCTGTAGTGAGCCTTGATTGTACCACTGCACTGTAGCCTGGGCTCCAAAGCAAAGCCCTGTCTCAAAACAACAAACGAACAAAAATTAGCTGGGTGTGGTGGCAGGCGACAGTGGTCCCAGCTACTCAGGAGGCCGAGGCAAGAGGCAGAGGTTGCGGTGAGCCGTGATTGCACCCCTGCACTCCAGTCTGGTGACAGAGCGAGGCTCAGTCTCAAAAAAAAAAAAAAAAAAAAAAGAGGCATTTAAAGAAAGAATGAATGAATAAGTCACACTTTGCTCTTCCACTCTGCTCCTCCATCCAGATTCACTCTGTTCAAAGTTAATAGATGTTCTGGGGCTTTCACATAGTTGTCTATGGTAACTGAACTTTTAGAACTTTTAGAAATAACAGCTGCAGGCAATCCAGGACAAAAACAATGGACCTGTTTCTTGCTAAACAGGTTAGGGCTCTTCTGTCCAAGCTGACAAGGGTTAACACAAAACAGCAAAAGCTAGAAGAGATTTCCTAACACAGCTTTACGGTGACTGGCCATTGTTATTGATCAAGGACCCCTCTGTTCGCCCCAACACCACCACCTTCAACACAGATCCCCGTTTTAAAAAGCAATGTCTATTGAGAATATCTGCCTTTAAGTGATGACTAAATTGTAACCCCACTCTTTACACATCAACAATTTTCAAGCTACTATCTGAGCTTCATATCAGCAGGAGATCACTACCATTACCCCACTAAGCCGATAGCATTTTAGCTCAAAGCAGGAAAGCTTGGACCATTTTGCTAGTTAATGCAAGCCTGTAGGATTTGGACTTCTTGAAATATTGAAAATATCTACTTTTTTTTGTTTTTCTTTTTTTTTTTTTGGTGCCTTGACTCGGAATGAAAATACCTTAAGACCTTTTCTTTTTTCTTTTTCTTTTCTTTTTTTTTTGAGCGGAGTCTCGCTCTGTTGCCCAGGCTGGAGTGCAGTGGTGCAATCTCAGCTCACAGCAACCTCCACCTCCCGGGTTCAAGCAATTCTCCTGCCGCAGTCTCCTGAGTGGCTGTACTACAGGCACCTACCACCACACCTGGATAATTTTTGTATTTTTAGTAGAGATAGGGTTTCACTGTGTTAGCCAGGATAGTCTCAATCTCCTGACCGTGATCCGCTCGCCTCGGCCTCCTGAAATGCTGGGATTACAGGCACAAGCCACCGTGCCCGGCTCTAAAGACCATTTCTAAAAAAATTGGAAATGAAATGAGAAAATAACCACAGCTACAAAGAACCTTTAAAGGACTGTGATTATTACACAAATAAAGCCTGGCGGGGCGCAGTGGCTTACACCCATAATTCCAGCACTTTGGGAGGCCAAGATAGGCAGAGTGCTTGAGCTGAGAAGTTGGAGACCAACTTGGGCATCATGACGAAACCCCGTGGCTATAAAAAATACAAAAAACAAGTCGGGCATGGTGGCGCTCGCCACCTACCCAGCTACCCGGGGAGATGAAGTGGGAGGATTGCTTGAGTCCAGGAGGTCGAGTCTGCAGTGATCGGTGATTGCGCCACTGCATTCCAGCCTGGGGGACAGAGAGAAAACCTGTTTCAAAAAAAAAAAAAAAATTAATCTAGAATAAAATGGAAGACCTACATTTTGACCCAGCAATTCCATTCTAGAAATTTATCTTCCAAATATATTTTATATTAATTCAATAGTTTTTTTTTTTTGAGTCTGTGTTCTGCTAAATGCTAAATGCTCATATTTGCTTATTTTTAGAAAAAATTCTTTATTTTTTATTTTTGGAAACGGAATTTCGCTCTTGTTGCCCAGGCTGGAGTGCAATGGTGCAATCTCAGCTCACCACAACCTCTTCCTCCCGGGTTCAAGCAATTCTCCTGCCTCAGCCTGAGTACCTAGGATTACAGGCGCACGCCACCATGCCCAGCTAATTTTGTATTTTTAGTAGAGACATGTAACCCCACTCTTTACACATCAACAATTTTCAAGCTACTATCAGAGCTTCATATCAGCAGGAGATCACTACCATTCAAACTCCCGACCTCAGGTGATCCGCCCACCTTGGCCTCCCAAAGTGCTGGAATTACAGTCGTGAGCCACCGTGTCCAGCCTTTTCTTTCTTTCTTTTTTTTTTCAATAGCGATGGGATCTCACTACATTGCCTAGGCTAGTCTTGCACTCTTGGGCGTGGCCTCCCAAAGTCCTGGGATTACAGGCATGAGCCACCAAGCCTGGCCCTTCAGCAATTATTCTTTTAGTATCAGATATCTTTCTGGTGCCATGAATACAAATCAGTGAACAAATTGGACAAAACCAAAACAAAACAGCAATAAAACCCTTTGCAATCTGGTGGTAGGAAACAGACAACAAACATAATCAGAGAGTAAATTATATATGTTTGAAGGTGATGATTGCTATACGAATAAAATTGAGCAGGACAGGGAGATTGAGAAGGCTGGGTGGGCATCATGGAGAAGGAAGACAGTGAGGGAGTGAGCCATGTGAATATAGGTGGTGGGGAGGGAAGGGCAAAGTCCCTGGGGTAGGGTTGAGCCTGGTGTACACACAAAAGGAGTCATGCACAAGATTTCATTACAGTAACATTAGTAATAGCAAACGATTCAAAGAATAAGTATTCATCTATAAGGGACCAATTAAACAGGCTATGGTACATCTACCAATGGAATATTAAGCAGCTATATAAAAGAATAAGGAAAATTTATGAAGTGAGAAGGAAATATCTCCGGAATATATTGTTTGGTGAAAAAAAGCAAGGAACAGAATATATTACATAGTATGCTAACATTTGTTAAAAAAAAAAAAAGGAGGGAAATCAGTATTATAAACATGTCAATCCTTTGCTGGGCATGGTGGCTTACTCCTGTAATCCCAGGACTTTGGAAGGCTGTGGTGGGTGGATCACCTAAAGTCAAGAGTTCAAGACCAGCCTGTCAGAAACGGTGAAATTCTGTTTCTACTAAAAATGCAAAAATTAGCTGGGCATGGTGGTGGGCGCCTGTAATCCCAGCTACTCGGGAGGCTGAAGCAGGAGAACCGCTGGAACCTGGGAGGCGGAGGTTGCAGTGAGCTGAGATCGTGCCACTGCACTCCAGCCTGGGCAACAAAAGCGAAACTCTGTCTCAATATATATATATATTGGCCAGTCGCGGTGGCTCAAGCCTGTAATTCCAGCACTTTGGGAGGCCGAGGTGGGCGAATCTCCTGAAGTCAGGAGTTCGAGACCAGCCTGGCCAGCATGGTGAAACCCTGTCTCTACTAAAAATACAAAAATTAGCCAGCGTGGTGGCGGGCGCCTATAATCCCAGCTACTCAGGAAGCTGAGGCAGGAGAATCACTTGAATCTGGGAGGTAGAGGCTCCAGTGAGCCAAGATTGCACCATTGCACTCTAACCTGGGCAACAGAGCGAGACTCCATCTCAAAAAAAGAAAAAAATTTACCAGCAAAGTGGGATGAAAAAAGAAAAAAAGGAAAAAGTCAATTCTTTCTCAATGAATTTATAAATTAATTATGAGATTCCCCCAAAGAAATAGAAAAGCTGGATTTAAAGACTAAGAAAATTCATGGCTGGGTGTGGTGGCTCACACCTGTAATCCCTGCGATTTTGGGAGGCTGAGGCAGGCAGATCGCTTGAGCCCAGAAGTTAAAGACTAGCCTGGGCAACATGGTGAGACTCCATCTCTACAAAAAAAAAAAAAAAAAAAAAAAAAAAATCAGCCAGGCTTGGTGGTGCGTGCCTGTAGTCCCAGCTACTTGGGAGGCTGAGGTAGGAGGATCGTTTGAGCCTGAGAGTTTGAGGCTGCAGAGAGTCATGATCACGCCATTGCACTCAAGCCTAGGCAACAGAACAATACCCTGTCTCGAAAAACAAACACAAAACAAACAAAAACGAAAAAACTAAGAAAATTCTTAAAGAGAAAGAAGGAAGCTGGGCACGGTGGCTTACACCTGTAATCCTAGCACTTTGGGAGGCTGAGGTGGGCAGATCACCTGAGGTCAGGAGTTCAAGACCAGCCTGACCAATATGGTGAAACCCCATCTTAAAAAATAAAAAAATAAAAAAAAAGAGAAAGAAAGTAACTAGCCCAACCAGATGTAAAAACATATTATAAAACTATTATAATTAGGCCTGGCACAGTGGCTAACACTTGTAATCCCAGCATTTTGGGAGGCCGAGGTGGGCAGATCACCTGAGGTCAGAAGTTTGAGAGCAGCCTGACCAACACGGAGAAACTCTGTCTCTACTAAAAATACAGAATTACTGGGCGTGGTGGCACATGCCTATAATCCCAGCTACTCGGGAGGCTGAGGCAGGAGAATTGCTTGAACCCAGGAGGCGGAGGTTTCAGTGAGCTAAGATTGCACCACTGAACTTCAGCCTGTCCAACAAGAGCGAAACACCGTCCCTCAACTCAAAAAAACCCTATTATAATTAAAATACTTTTGGCGGGAACACAAGTAGACAAGATTAACAGAATAGAATACAAAGTCTTGAAACAGACCCAAATACACAAGGAAAGACTGGATTATGCAATAAATCATTCGGGTATATTGAGTAGTCATCTGGAAACAAATGCCTTTGTATCCTTCCTGCATTACTTACACTAAAATAAGTTTCAAAAGGCTCAATCATATACATCTAAAACATGAAACCATAAAAGTAACATATTAAAAAAATTTATAATCTTGCAGGGAGATAGGCTTGCTGAAGCATGACTCAAAACTCAGAAGTTATCAACTCTGACCACAGTACAAATTTTGAAATTTTCTGTGAAAAAATAATAGTCAAAAAACAAACCGCACAATAATATATGCAACAAATAAGACAAATTTCTGGCCGAGTGTCATGGCTCACACCTGTAAT
The DNA here is from genome assembly GCA_963574635.1 of Cheracebus regulus. Classification (NCBI taxonomy): domain Eukaryota; kingdom Metazoa; phylum Chordata; class Mammalia; order Primates; family Pitheciidae; genus Cheracebus; species Cheracebus regulus. The sequence goes on from CAUYQU010031632.1 coordinate 10,983, forward strand.
CCCAGCACTTTGGAAGGATGAGGTGGGCAGATCACTTGAGGTCAGGAGTTCCAGATCAGCCTGGCCAACCAGGTGAAATGAAACTCTGTCTCTACTAAAAATAGAAAAATTGTCTGAGTGTGGTGGCACATGCTTGTAATCCCAGCTACTCGGGAGGCTGAGGCAGGAGAATCGCTTGAGACCAGAGTCTAAAAAAAAAAAACAAATTTCCACTGCATAAAAAGGACTCCTAGGCTAGGTATGGTAGTTCACGCCTATAATTCCAGCATTTTGGGAGGCTGAGGCAGGCAGATCACTTGAAGTCAGAAGTTTGAGACCAGCCTGGCTAACATGGCAAAACCCTGTCTCTACAAAAACTACAAAAAATTAGCTGGATGTGGTGTCATGTGCCTGTAGTCCCAGCTATTTGGGAGACTGAGCCACAAGAATTGCTTGAACACAGTAGGTGGAGGTTGCAGTGAGCCAAGATCATGCCACCGTACTCCAGGTTGGGTGACAGAGCAAGACTCTGTTTAAAAAAAATTAAAAATGCCGGGTTTGGTGGCTCACACCTGTAATCTCAGCACTTTGGGAGGCTGAGGTGGGCAGATCACCTGAGGTTGAGAGTTTCAGACCAGCCTGGCCAACTTGGCAAAACCCCATCTGTCCTAAAACTACAAAAATTAGCCATGCATGGTGGCACATGCCTGTAGTCCCAGTTATTCTGGAGGCTGAGGCAGGAGGGTCATTTGAACCCGGGAGGCAGAGGTTGCAGTGAGCTGAGATTACGCCACTGCACTCCAGCCTGGGCAACAGAGCGAGACTCTGTCTCAAAAAAAAAAAAAAAGTCCTGTAGACTGATGTGCAAAAGATTAAAATCCTATAGAAAAACAGTCATGGGATATGAAGAAAGAATTCACAGAAAAGAGGGTGGGTATGGTGGCTCACGCCTGTAATCCCAGCACTTTGGAAGGCCGTGGTGGGTGTATCATCTGAGGACAGGAGTTTAGACCAGCCTGGCCAACACGGTGAAAACTGTTCTCTACTAAAAATACAAAAAAATTATCTGGGTATGGTGGTGCCTGTCTGTACTCCCAGCTATTCGGGAGCTGAGGCAGGAGGATCACTTGAATCTGGGAGGTAGAGGTTGCAGTGAGCAGAGATCGCCCCACTGCAATCCAACTCGGGTGACAGAGTGAGGCTTTGTCTAAAAAAAAAAAAAAAAAAAGAGGGCCAGGTGAGGTGGCTCACACCTGTAATCCCAGCACTTTGGGAGGCCAAGGCGGGCAGATCGCAAGTTCAGGAGATTGAGACCATCCTGGCCAACATGGTGAAACCCTGTCTTTACTGAAAAATACACAAAAAAAAATTA